>VXAB01013089.1:401807-432708 GCA_013399175.1 Odontophorus gujanensis | reverse complement strand
TTTTTTTTTTTTTTCCTCTCCTTTAATTTCTGAGCCCATTGCTGTTGTGTCTGAGTGGATCCTCACTCACTGCAGCCTGGGATCTTGCTGCTTTGCTGTTTTGATGTGTTTTCCATCACATTACACAAATTATGTCTCTTTTTTAACATTAATGATTTTATGTAGTGAATTTTTTAGAATTTTACTTGTCTGTATCAAATCATATTCATAACTAATCAATAAACTATTATGTCTAAGCCTGCCTAACTGTTCTAGGGTCAGTATCCTAATGTGTTTTGATTACAATGAGCTCTTAAGTTCTATAACACCTCACTTTTAGATAGCCACTGTTAAAATAATCAAATCTTATTCATGTATTTTTTTTTCTGCAGCAGTGCACTGTTTATCCAATAGAAATTCAACTGAACTCAACAAAAGTTTTGGGAATGAGGGAGTTATGTCACTATGTTGCTATCCTCCCACTAGATATAGAATAGAAACAGGAAGGCTCTTTTCCCAGAATCTCTAATGTGAATGGATTGTATGAGAAATAGAATAACACTCAAAGAATGCTCAGGAAATTTGGTTAAACAAAAAAGCATATGTATTTTCTTTCACTTTGTCTAAAAAGTTAAACCACAGGTGAAATTTCATCACATCAGATCAAAGAATGTTTGTCATCTTTGATGAAATACTAAAATGTGTTTTGTTCAGATTACTTACAAACATCAAGCCTTCCTATTTCTAATTTGTGTTGTTCTTTCAAAGATTTTATATTACTCAAGTCTATCTTTTTCTCCTTGTAAAGAGAAAGACAACTGGAAAAAGTAAAGTAATATAAAATGAGATCAAGAAATTGATAACTAATAGTGGGAAACTTAAAAGCTGATCCATTTATTTTGATGGAAGCACAAAACAAATTTGAAGAGCTTTACAGGTTGAACATTTGCTTTGTTATAGAATTAAAAAATGCTAGTAAAGCCTCAGTCTTGAAGTAGAATTAAGCTTCATCTGTGAACATTCTCATTTATAAATGGATTGTAAGAAGTTAATATAGAAAGACTTCCTTAAAAGAGATAAAGTAGGGAAGACATAAGCAAATAGGAGAAAAATCAAGATTCAGGTATTTTTATCATAGAAAAATTAGGGTAAAGATTTAAATTTTTTTTTTTTTTTTTAAATTTCTTAGAGGTCATGAAATTGTAGTGTCAGAGCTATTGTCAGGATAGCAGCATCTGCATGCAGCGGGAATCTGCCAGTTCTCTATGTTATAAATACCATGGTTAATCCATGTCTAACTATATTTTTAGTAATAAAAAGACTTACCCCTTCTAGAAACTATATTATGCTTCATAAATGCAGAAGTTCAAAGAAAAAATACATTTCTGAAAGAGCTCTCTGAAATAGTATTGCAGGAGAGTCAGTTTGGAAATGCACCAACGCCTGTGTATAGATATATTTTTCCAGAAAAGCTTTGTAGTGATATCCCCTGGATTGTTAGATTTTTTTTTTTTTTGACCAGTGGTTTAAATTCACAATTTAGCAATAATACATTAGCTGTCACAGTATGGCTTCTTCTTAAAAAATATCTGCTTCATTGTTATTAATTTCTTGTTATTTTTATATATTTTTTTCTCTGGAGGGTTAATTAGTGTCTACTGAAGTTCTTGATAGGGGATGCAAAATAAATGCTTTATAGTACCATAGGGGGAAATGTTCACATTTTATGTGAATACAGAAAAGCAGCCAAAAATAAACCTGACCCTATAAATGGATGGTAGCTATGTCATTAGGTTGCCTTTATGCAGAAACTTTGTCTTTGAAATAAAAATTGCTCTATGACAGTGGCCAAATGCCTACACTACTGTGCTTTGTTATTCCTGGAATGTTTGAAATACTGGACATTGAAACATAAGACTGGAGATAGATTGTTTATGTCCAAGCGATGATACAAGTTCTCATATCAACAGAGAGCTCTCGAGGTGTATCAAATCTAGGTATGCCTATTTAGGGTCTTCTGATATAACTAATAATAAGGTACTTTAAATACATTTCCAGAGTAGCAAGATATGAATAAATCCTGCCATTTCTCCTCAAATTAATCTCAAAGAGCCTGCTAGGCAGTTAATCCTTTACCTTGATCTTACATACCTGTAGACACCTATGTATATGAAAATTGAGAAGATTATAAAACTAACGTGGACACCAAATTCAGCTCTATGAAGATAATGCCCAGCGTTATTTTCCACTATCTGCAGATGGCACTCTTATCCAGCTCTGGGGTCTCTTCAGCAGTTTTAATGTCTAAATGAAAAGGACCTTTCTAATTAATGATTTAATCCATGCAAGGTGGAAGGAGTTGTGGTGTGCCTAGGAAATCCTTTTTGAAGGCTATACCTTAGTACTGTTCTCACTGGGGAGAGATGACCTGAATTTCACCAGAATATCCAGGAAGAGAGTAACAAGGAAGAAACCTAATACAATAACTGTCAATAGCTCAGTGACTAGATGCTCGTGAGAGCATCCCAATTTCAGTTCTGCATAAATCAAAATAGAAGTTCAATATAGTTCTCTCATATTTCAGACATATTGTGTAGCAATCAAGTTTTCTGGCATTTTGAAATTAAGTATGTCCTAACTCATCTTTTTCTGCATCTAGATGTCATCTAGACCCCAAGAAAACCCTTTGCCCTACCAGTGCTGACAATGTTTTAGAGAAGTTTTCTTTCTTTGTATGCATGCATGTATGTAAAGTGTTGCTCCCTTCTTTGGTCTTCACTCTCACAACATGAATGAAAACTTGCTTAAAAGTAACAAGAACTGTCTTTTCTTCATGTCATTAATAGATACACCTGAATTAAATGAAGAATCTAAACTCCTCTCCCCCAGACTAATGTTCTCTTGAGGGTGTAGCACCTGAATAAGATGGCAGTTATTAGCACAGTTATTCGACCAGTGAACATCTTGGAATGCCATGGCATAGGAAGGTACCGTGATCATGTATAGCAGGATAGGTTCTATGCCTGTGCACTGTTGTTACCAAGCACTGGTGAAATTAGTTACATGTTAATTTGTCTGCTTTAATTCCTGAAATACAAAATCCCTGTTCTCTGCTCTTATATCTCAAGGGGTTGCTAGTATCAATATATCTAAGGCACTAGTAGTGTTACTGATGAAATACTTATGGTTAAAGAAGCAGGTTTACAATTTTTCCCAGTACGTAAGGGGGACTACAAATCTTTTCAGAGAAAGATGAATCTTTTCTCTCTTATCAGAATTTTACAATGTCTTTTAAGAGGAGGTTTAAACAATTTGTCATTCATGTGTTTCCATGGCATACCACAAGGCAGATTTTTGGATGAGTGTTTTCTTCTGTATCACAGTGTCGTGGAATAATATTACATACAGGTATTGCCATAACCATGAAAGTATTGATAAGCAAATATTTGTAACAGAAGCCAGAGAAGTAATCATTTACTTTCTATTGCTGTTTCATGAATTCATAATGTTTTTCAATTAATATTTAATGTGCTTGATGTAGTTTGTGAGGTTTTTTGTGTGTGCTGCAGTTGTTGAATATCCTGATTGTTTTTCTCCCCCCTCAAATGACTTCTTGGGATAAGAATGCTTGACTAAATTCAATGCAAATTCTCTCACAAGAATACCTTTAAAGTATATTAGAATTCAATATATTTCAGGAAATTTTGTATCCAACTTTAAGTTTATTCTTCCATGTTATTAGGCATTCAAAATTTCCATTTCCATGAATATGGAATAGTATGTCCAAGAATTTTTCTGAATATTAATGTAAATATTTTCATTGTTTGAAATATAAAACACTATAACCAATATTTACTTAATTTTGCCATTCTTCTGGAAATGTTTACTAAACATATACAGTTGATGTAGAATAAAAGAATGAAAAAAGTTAGTGATCTTGTATGTCCTTGTGTTTAGCATATCTACAAGATGTGTACAAGATACGTAATTGCTAGAGAACAATTAAATTGTAAAAATTGAATTAGACTAGGTTTAGCTTTGTTCGTGTCTTAATTCATGAGTAAGATGGTTCTTAATCTACATGAAAGCCTTTGAAATCTGTTTGCCCTGGAGATGTTTTCCCTAACATACCTAACTTTATCAAAGATGATACAACTGTTGTAAATGAGACAGTTAACAACTAAAAAGTGACACTTTTCAGCTGAGGACTTACTCCTGATCAGCTTATTATTCTTTTACAGGTACTGAAATGTCCCTACTAAACTTTTATCACAGAACCATAGAAAGGTTTCAGTTGAAAGAGAAAAAAAAAAAACAACCACAAAACCCAGAAACAAAAAGTAAAATAAAATATTTAAACCAGTGGCTTCTTAAAAGATTTTACAGAACTACTATACCTCTAAAAACAAATGTAGGTGTTCAGGCTACTTAATTATTTTAAGTTATTAGACAATAGGGGAAAAAAAGAGAAATTCTTGACTCATATGTATATGAGAATATATATGACAAGTGATGCACAAGCAATTGCCCCCCCATACCCTGATTCCAAGCTTGTTCCTGAACAGAAGAGAGTGAGATGAACTCCCACCCTATTCAAAACTCTCCCTCCACATGATGTCACTTGGTTTGGAATATTCTGTTAATATCCCAATTTAAGTCAGTTGTCTTTATTCTGTCACCTCCTAGCCCTCCCTTAGTGTGAGCTGAGAAGCTGGAATGGCTTTTGCTCTCTACAGTACTGCTTAGTAATAACTATGAACATCACAAAACATCCTACCAGACACTCTGAAGAAAGCAATTCCATGAAACTAAGACACTGAGTTATGTTAATATCAACAGTAATTGGCACACACTCCCAGCTTTTCTCAGAAACGCATGGCCTTTTTAAGAAAAATGGAGCTTCTGTTAAAAGTGAATCTGAAACCTTACCTGCTACCAAGGTGAAAGGAGGCATATCTATTAGCCATAATATCACACAGTTTGTAGCTATTGAAACTTGTTTTGAAAATTATTTGCTTAAAATCTGCAGTCAAGCTTGTGCCTCTTTGCTTTTTCCCTGTAGTGGTATCTTTGTTCTGTGCTTGTGATCTCAGAGTATTATCACCCTTAGGGATTATACAGTTTCTGTCAGCCTTCCACATACAGCATTTATACAGGAAAATGACTGCATACCCCAAGGATTGCTTTCTACAAAAAGACGTGTCCTCAGTGCTTATGGTCCTGCATGAGGATGTGCACTGTTAGTAGTACTTAATTTTCTACTGATTGATTACATTACTAATCACTGCAGGCATTGTTAAACATAGGCAGGTGTGGGCAGTTCTGGAGTGCAGCCTGCTCCCCTCTCCTCAACCTCAAAAGCTATGAAAACTCTTTTCTTTTGTGGAAGAATAGACAAAGCATTGGGGGCAGTAATACAGAATTCTGGACTACTCTATTTCTGAATACAGCTGATTGCTGGCATTCTGAAGGAAGAGTTTCTTTGCATCATTTGCTTTAAGCTGCTCCCTAAAATTCAAACAAAACTAAAACAAAATTTCCCACAATATAAGGAATAAATGAACAGAAAATAAAACATAAACTACAGAAAATATCTCTTGAACTCATTCATATTTCTTCCAGCTATTTCCTCTTTTTACATCAAAATTCTCCTAGGATTCTCATCACAGTAGTGTCTATATACCATAAATCCAGCTCTTTGCCATCAATAGAGCCATGACAGTATGTTTCATAGTTTTCTATCAGTGAATCGAAGCTCAGCAATACTAAAACTGCACTTCAGAATAAAACAACATAACACATTTACACAGTAAGTAGCTGGGAGTATTTTTCCAAGTTGTTTATTTCAGCTACTTTAATTTTGGAACTTATCCTGATGTTTTATGAAAACAGAATATACATTTTCCTGGTAAACAGTAAAAAAAACTAGACTTCATAGCACAAAGATGGGAGATTTTCTTTAACTATAGTTAAAATAAAAGCAACCTAATGCTACTGCTGATGCTCTGAAAGATTTACCATTCTTGTAAGTATAAAGACAGTCCTGTTGAGACTGCAGGAATAAAGAATACACATTTCATCAAAACACCAATTTTGTTCACTAAGGAAGAAGAAATTACTCCCAGATCTATGGGGAAGAGATAGTGAGATTAACTCAGCTGTAAAAAGAGAAACTTGAATTAAACTCAATAAAGCCAGAAGAGTTGATTCTGCCATCTGATAGATGCAAGACACTTTGCCTCAAAATATATCATAAAAAATCAGACTCCCAGCTTCCTATTAACAGAATTAAAAGTAAAGTAAAATAAAGTACAATAAAAATAAAATATATTATCATATCTATTGCGTTTCCTTAGTTACAAGTTGAGGGATTCTGTGGTCTTCTTTTCCTTATTCCACAGACACACCTTCAGAAAAGGAAAAATAAAAAGTCAAAAAACCTCAGAAAACTTTGCACTGGTTTGCAATTCCTGGAGATTCTTTTACTGTCACTTTTCACACTTCTTCCTTTGTGAATACTTTTCAAGGGAATAAAATTACAAATGTTTTTGGCAACACTGATCAACCACTTAAGGGTAATATTGCAGCAAATTCCAAGGTGCTCCAATATTCTATATGATGCTCACTAGTTCTGATTCTGGATGTCTATGTAATAAACTAGCACAGGTAGGATCTTTAGAAATGAGATTAGGAATAGTTAAGTGAAGGGCTGAATGAAAGAGAATTGGATTTATGCATCAGTACCTGGCTTGAGTGAGAAAGGGGGAAACAGACTTTTGTCCATGGCTCTGAGACAGGAGTTTTCTACTAGCATTCATGTATTCTTTTGCACTGAAAAAATATAGAGAGATTTCAACCCACCAAAGAACTCTGAACAGTACCCTTAGCAGTATTAATACTTACTAGTAAGGACCTCCTCCTTTTGGTCCCAGAAACTGAATTCAGACCCGACTATGTATTCAAGATGATAATGCAATCACCCAGGAAAGAGCTGAAGCAAAGACACACAGTAGGTTATTTATGGTTCATTGTGCATGACCACCATCAGAAACTGAGGTGATTGTAAAGTCTGACAGTCTCCGAGGCGGGAACTTGAATATTGTTGGAGGTCTTACCATGTATACCATGAGAATTAAACACACAATTAAGTGTTGCCTCCTATATTTAAAAATCAGTACCTGAAACTTCAGAAACCAAGTGGATTGAAATAACAGGGCAATAGTCCACTCTCTGAAGGAAACTGCAAAATGGTATAGCTCCTGATACACACAGGGCAACGTTCTTTTCCTCCAGAAGAGAATGGCTGCCCTGGAACCATCTCTGGTCAGTATTGTCTTTGAAATGGGTCCAAATGCTACCTGCAGAGTGCAAGTTAGCAAGAACCTACGTGTAGCTTGGGAGTTTGCTCAGTATTAATAATCACATTGTGACGCTCAAACCCATGCTCTATCCCTCAGTAGTCCACAGCATAGATAACAGACAGATACTTCTGGGGCTTGTGATACAGTGATTTTATCTGGGAGGCACCTGGGCGTTACACTGATGTGTAACAATATAAAAACACAGAGAGGTAAAATACAGAGCTCTCATGCATCTTGAGAGGCAAGATAGGGTAGGATGGGTCAAAGACACCTTAATTCCACATAAATATCTATTGGGCAGTTTTCTTTCTTATATCTTCTTTGGTCTTAGTGGACTTCTGCATGTTAGGTGGGTTTTATTTAAAATCCCTGCCAAGGTTCAAACCATCAAAGATAAATAATTCACACCACCACAAAATAGGTGTGCTGGGCAAAGCTGACAATCCTAACTAAAACAAACTCACCAGCCGTAGCAGAAAGGCTAATGGCAAGCAAAAAAAATATAATTGCACAGAAGGCACTTCAGAGTCAGAAGGATATGAAAGTTACTTCCTGAGAAAACTGAACAGTCATTGGTATGGGTGAGAATGGACACTGAGAGGGAGAAATGTCATACCAGTGTGCTACAGCCTCCTCCTCATCCTGGAAGGGAAAGGTGCCTTTGTGTGTGAACACTAAGGTGACCCTTAATCTACCTCTGTCCAATGGCACCAGAGGTAGTAAAGGAGGCAGGCAAGTGGAAGAACAGGGGCCAGGTGGGATGGGAGTTAGAGAAAAGTGGTTTAGTGGAAAGTATCTCTGCCCATAGCAGGAGAGTTGGAACATAATGATCATTCAGTTGCTTTGTAATGCAAAATCCCTTATGATTCTGAAATCTTCAGACATATTTCATCACTGTTATCTGATAAAGATATTAATATTTAATGATACTTTAATACTTATGAGTTTTATTCTTTTTCCTAAAACTAACCCAGAATAAATCTAGACTGGTTGTAGGCATCCTTTTATTACTCAAATGTTCTCATCAAAATTGATGTTGCAATTGTCAGTTGTGATGAATGAGACTGGAGACACCTCTGTCCTAGTCAGATCCCTATAAAATGGGCACCTGAGGAAGAAAGAAAAAAAAAACCTGTGAAATTAGCCTACACAGCTTTTTCAGAAGTATTGGTAGGGGCTAAGAGACTATATGTATACACACATAGAAACATATACATATACTATATATACATATGCGTATGTGGAAACATGCGGATCACAAAAAAAGTTTTTGCTTTGCTTCAAGTTGTAGATGAAGGTTGTAGTTTATTTTTATTTAATGAGCTGGTTCTTCCTGATGGATAGAACTGTGCTTTCTCTCGCTAACTCTGAATTATGGCTGCACAAAATGCCACATGCTTATTACTAAACATAATGTTGTGCTAGTCAGGGAGGACACACATTAGAGAGAAAGACAGAGAGATCACAGGGCTCAGCTTAGAAGTCTGGCTTCCTTTGCAATCCTCCTTTCATCTCCCCTTCTTATGTTTCTGTTTTTCCTCCATCCTGTTTCTGCATTGAATGATGATGAAAGTACATTCTGTGTAACTCTTAGCAATCTTTTTTTTTTTTTTTTTTTTTTTCCCCCAGGTAATTTCCTCATGTACCAAACAAAAAATCCAACATTTTAAGTTGATGGTGGGTCAGATTTCCTAATTACCAGTGAACATTTTGCTATACACGTAATTACCCAAGAGAGACAGATATTTCACCGCATATACACTAGAAGTATCTGACTCTTTTGAGTAATCATGAGTGTAGATGTTCTCAGATTTTTTTGGGCCTGAGATGCTTTTAATCGGAAAAAAAAATCACAAAAATTAATTGATCCCAAATGTGTTAACTTGAAGAGGTTAGCTGGTAGAATTTGTATCCAATAAAAGCTCATGAGTTTTAGCAATAACTGAACTCTACAGATATAACAGCAATTGGTTGTCTTCACATTTCCAATTGTTTGTTTAATTTGATTTCTTTGTATAAATATAGTAATAAGCTTTAAGGACTGAAGAGCGCAAATGCAAACAAAAAAGCAGTAAAGGTAGCCTTTTTAAAATGAGTTTTTGAACAAATGGCATCATGCATTCAGAGAGGAAATATAGAAAATCTTCATAAAGTATAAATTTGAACCATACATAAAATATTCTTGTGCTATGAATTACATGTTTTCTGACAGAGCATGTCAATATACACAAGCTATTAATGTACACTATTTTGTTATTTGACAATAAGGTACGAGAGTTACTCTGAATGTAATGCCTCCTGTTTTATTATCTTGACCCCTGACAAAAGAAGGAGATTGTTGGTGGTATGATACTGTACAGATGGCAGCAGAGGTGTAGTTTGACAGAATGGTGTCTGACATGGAAGAATGGATGTAGTAAAGGTGTGGAACTTAATTCCTCAGTGAGGAAAAAAAATGGAAGGAAGCGAGG
Source organism: Odontophorus gujanensis (assembly GCA_013399175.1). NCBI lineage: Eukaryota > Metazoa > Chordata > Aves > Galliformes > Odontophoridae > Odontophorus > Odontophorus gujanensis. The sequence goes on along the minus strand of VXAB01013089.1, from coordinate 422,897 downwards.
AAAATCAGTAGGAAGCATAATTTTCTGAATAACCTACATATGATCCAGTATTACGGATTAAAGGGGGACATTTCTGCTCCCAGTTGATTTTACAATCAGCACTCCATCTTGATACAAACTACAGAATCTCTTTGAGAAACAAAGAATCACTGCTCATCTTGACTACAAAATCCCTTTCATGTGCATAGACCACTTTTCATACTACAGTAAATTTGATAAGGTAAATATAAAATGGAATTACAGAAGTAACATTTTCACCATGAACCACACTTATTTTAGTTCCTTACATTGATATTGAAACACCATGTGTTTCCTTCAGTTTCAAGGTTCAATTTTTTTTTCTTAAAGTTATATTAGGACTTTTCATTTTTAAAATAATGAGGATAATATCTTTTTCATATTCACTTCTTTTTTTAGAACTACAGTAATTGATAAAGTTTTTAGGTTCTAATTTGTGTATGTGTTTGACTGCTTCAGGAATCTGAAATACTTTACCTTATCAGAAAAGCACACGTATGCATATTTAAAAACAGTATGTATAGTGAGATATATTCTACTGTTTATTGCATGATGGGGACAGGCTCTTTTCAGTGATGCCCAGTGACAGGACAAGGGGCAACAGGCACAAACTGGTGCATAGGAAGTTGCATACAAACATGAGGAAAAACCTTTATAATTTGAGGATGACAGAGCACTGGTGCAAGCTGCCCAGAGGGGTGTGGAGTCTCCTCTGAAGACATTTAAGATCATAATCATTAGTGAAAATGGGAAATCAAGAACACATAAATTAGCAAAGCAAGTTTTATTCTGATTAAAATAAATATGGATTTTGCAGCTGGTAAAATAATGCATTTGTTATGTATATGCTGTCAATATTACTACTTAACCACTGACTCATGTTGGAAAATGTATCTATTTTGCAAAACAAGTCTCATAAAAAATAGAAATGACTAAATTCAAGGCGTTGATCAGATAAGCATGATAGTCCCAGTTGTGGGACTTTATAATGGCTCACATGAATATTTCAATCATGTAAAATATCACACTGAAAACAGCATGTAACATCAGTGCCTTTTGGAAGGCTGTGTCAAACCCTTTGTGTAAAGTCATCATTTTGTGCACATATTTTAAGACACTTGTGGCATAGAAACTTGTCATTTGAGACAATATTTGCAAAATTCCTATGAATTCCTATGAATATGGATATATATATTTTTTTCATCAGTTTTAAAAGCAGATGCAACACTGTAGAAGTTTAGTAGAACCATATTCTGGTAAAGGAATCTATACTAAAGAACAAAGATAACTACTGTGCATGTTTAACTGTTATTTATATAAATTTAATGTTAATTTTATCTCTTCCTTTCATATCCGGTGGATAAAGATGTGGTTCAAATGAGATATAGAAACAGTTCTTTTTCTTTGTTGACAAGTCTAAAAGAGGACATGAGCTACTTCACAATTTCTGTGCATTTAAATATAGAAGATTCACAATAAAAATGTAGTTTGTTAAGGAGTCAACCACAAATAGATTGAGAAAGGGACAAATTTAAGTATTTAAGTGAAGTACAGAACTGTAGTTTCCTAGTATGAAACATGAGCTATGATCCTTTCTTATTATATTTCTGTATGAATTCGACAAATTTAGATAGTTCTACTAGTATTTATATACTTGCAGAATTTTCAAGAAAATGTATAATGATAGATAATGGATAAGAGTTCACCTGTGATTACCTAAGATAACAAGAATAAAATGGTAACTATTAGGTGTGCAGTTGATGTAAAATGACACTCTTTATATATTACACCCTTAAATTTTTGAGCTGTCGTTTCAGACAGAATTCTCAGGAAATTGCCTCTCATACAGAAATCACCTCTGTATGAGAGGCAGTTAGAACATTATATCACTTGAAGTTTTCTCTTGCCTTTTATTTTTTTCCTTATTTTCTTCCCTAATCTAAATTAATCTGCTACTGTGTGCTTTACTTGATAGATGGAGGAATGAAACAATTCATTTCACAAAATAAGATAATATGGATGTGAATTTCAGTTTCAAATTCCCAGAGCAAAACCGTAATAAACAGAAGACATCAAAACAGTTTGACTTCTACTGACAGGGAAGAGCAGAACAGCTTTTTTGTTTTGTTTTGTTTTGTTTTGCTTTATTTTCTCATATATAAGAGCTTACTTTTGGAAAACCAGTGAATATGTGATTTTTCTGATACCCTGTTTGAAGGCCCTTCCTCTTCCAAATAGAAAGGAAGATTGACACTGCTCTTCTGCTTTTAAGGAATAATAAATCTCAACTAATTCAGTTTCCCTAGAAAGAGTAGGTGCAAATAGTGTAAAATTATTTAGAACATTCCTCTTAATTAACTGTCTCTTACTCAAAGATACCTCATAGGCAGTCTTGACATAGGTCCATACTGTCAGTTAGATTTAGGTGTTGACAAGGGGCCTGTGTTCACACCTACTACCTGCTCCAATGTACTAATGTTATTGAGCTAGTCTTCCTTCTCCAGCAACAGAGTCATAAAACTGAAGGCTGCTGAGGGCCTAAAGTCTGTCTTTTAATATGGTCTGGTAAATAATAGACTTGCAGTTCTCGTACTCAATAGAAGTGCAAGTTTACATTGGATATGTTTCATAGTTGCTTCTAACAGCTGGTTTGTAAGATTAGCTTATAAAAAAATAGTCCTTAATTAAAGAAGCTTAGTAAAGTTTATTTCTGCAATTCTAGTTGTTGCATAAATCTTTAGCACATAATCTACATGTTAATATAATACACAGCGTCTCATCAGGCACATTAATACCCTTGCTAAAATATGGCAACAGTGCTATACACACCATTCTAAATAATATTCAATTTATAGCTTACATGGATACAATATCAACTACTTTGATTTTTACTGTATACCCTCTAGCAATACAAGCCAAATTTCTTCTTGCCTTTTTTATTGCAGCAAAAGTATTCATTGCATTAACGTTGCTCAATTATTTCTTATAATAATTATTTGATCTTTCCAGCAAATTCAAAACTTAAAGATTTTCCATGATGGCTACTCTTTCTTCACCTGCCTGTCATTACATTAGTATTCCTCAGTCATATATACAACAGTGGTAATCTATGACTTGATTTCTCTTAGGATAAATAGAATATTCTCAAGTAAGAGAAATTCCCCAATAGGAATGGTATTTTCTATGAAAAATCACTATCTGAAAAGGAATAGTTTGGCAACTATAAGGGTCACTCTGAAAATCATGCCTATTTTATTATCTTGGCCCCCAGTGTCAAGGCAGATGTTGATGGTATGGCAGTAGAGACTGAACCTTCCCACCAATATTCTGCTATATTTTGTTGTAGTGTGACAGATGGCAGCAGAGGAGCAGTCTGAAAAAATGGCATCTGACATGGAAGTGCATGTGAAGTAAAGATGTGTCATTGAATTCCTCCATGAGGAAAACAGTGTCACCTGTTGACATTCACCAATGCTTACTGGCATTTCTGGAGACCAAACAGTGGTCATGAACTCAGTGGGGCTGTGTATGGTGTGTTTCTGAAGTGGTAACAGCAACATGATAGACAATCCATGTTCCAGATGACCATACAGATTTTTACAGTTGTAACATGCAGGTTCTTGCTCGTCACTGGTGAAAGCGTACAGCTAATTATGGCGATTAAGTTGAAAAATAAGAGGAAAAAATGGTATTCATTTCTATTCATCAATGTATCTGAATGTTTATGGACATCAAACAGAGGCTGCGAGCACAGTGAAGTGATGGGTGATGAGTTTCAGCAGAGGCAACAGCGACAGTGGGTCACCTCTGCTGGTACAGATTATTATTGTTTTACGCATAATAGTTTCTTTAGGTCAAACAAGAACACTGATAAATGGCAGACCTGCTTAACTGCATTTGCTAATGCTTGCTAACACTCCATTTGGGAGCTGTCTCTTAGGGACCCCTTGAACAGATGTCACTGGAGACTTTAAGATAAAATAAGTATTAGGTATCCAATCTATTCAATTATTTAAAAATTGATACTCAATAACATGTTCCTTTTCTTCCAAGAAAGGAAAAANTCCTTTTTCACAAAAAAAAGAAAAAAAAAAAAAAAAAAAAAAAAAAAAAAAAACAGAAACAAAAACACAAAGCCTTCTTTAAAAAAAAAAAAAATAGAATATTTGCATTTGTTTATCCAAACAATGTTCCTATTGCTTTTAGATCAGTTTTTATTTTAAGCTGATACATTTTCAAACGAAAAGAAGTTCAGATTCACAACTGATCTTTCTTTGGTCTTACGATACAATACAATACAGTGTAGCTCTTGTAGGTTGGGGTGAAGGAAGATTCTACACTTGTACCAAAATAAATAGCTACATCCAATGAAAAAATAGATTATAGAGTGGGAAAAAAATAGATAATTTAAAAGCAAAATCTTATTTCAACAGACATGCAGTGCATGCCAACATCGTTTAAACAAGCACAGCTATATACACACAGCAATCAAAAGCAGCCATGGGAACTGTTCCTTATTGACAGCTGAAAACTGACCATAGAACGAACAGATGGAGTATAGATAGATCAATAATGAAATAAATAGTAAAAGGTCATCGTTTTCCTTTATCACTACCTAGAATCAGTGCAACAATATCTTGAAAGAGAACAGACAAATATAATTTCTTTCCTTTTTATTTTTGTAATATTGATTTCAGTGAAAAAGAAGGCAGGAGAAGAATAATCTATTTTTCTACAAGACATCAAAAGCTGTCTGTAAGTAAATATTGACACTTGGCAGATGTGTGAATTTACTGTAAAGCACTTTTCATTTTAATCACTGTAATTCTATAAATCTTCACCTGACATATTGGAGTGAGCATTTTAAACCTGGTATTCTATGTTTTGGTGAAAAACAAACAAACAAACAACAACAAAAACCAACAACCAAACAACAACAACAACAACAACAAAACCAACAATGAAATAAAACAGAAGCAAACCAAAATCTCAGAAAGATTACTGGAGAAACACTGCTGATTTTGTGTTTTCTGTTTTTGTTTGTTTGTTTTGTTTTGTTTTGTTTTATTTTATTTTTATTTTTTTTTTAAATTGAAATATCACATTATACTCTGTAGCTTAATAGGTGACAATTATCATTACCCTTGAGCTATAATAATGCTTAGATTCTCCTTTCCACCTTGATCAATGCTGTCTTTTAATTGAATATGAATATTATATGAGCAAGGGATCGAGGGAGCATAGCTTTTTGGCCTTGCTAAGTCCTATTGTATAAAACATAGTATATGATGTTAACAGATGCATAATTTAAAACTAAGGGCTAGTTTTGTAATGCTTACAAAAACAGAAACTACTAAAATCCCAAAATACAGCTCATAAAACTATAATATCTCATAGTAGAAATGAGCAAGCTGTGTCTCAAATGAGATTCAAAATGCCATTCCTGCAAGAGCAGAACTTGTCAGTCCCAACACAATTCATATGTAAGGAACTACCAACAATGTGAAAATCATATACTAATAGGAAATCAATCACCTTTGAAAGAGGTCAAATACTTTCTGACCTGCACACCAGCTTCTTTCTCCTGTCTTTTACTGCTTAGGATGGATTAAAAGACATGGGAACAAGAATAAAAAATCAATAGGAAATCATGTCATTCTGTGTCTGATTTGCTCTCTCTGATGCAGCACATCAGCAGATACAGACACATCAGTGTCAAGAAAGCATTCCTAAGGGGTGTGTCATATTCTGTAACTATTTTAACAAGGGGTAACTATTTATCTTATAGAGTATGGTTTTCTAGAGATTAGTAATTACAGAAATCTACTATGTATATATTTTTGTTTATATCACAAATCTAGACTTTCTTGAACAGCAACAGAATATCTGTTTAAATGCAACTCTATGATCTATTCAACATTTGTGAGAAGGAAGTTACATACCAGGCTATGGACTGAGTAGAGCAAACATTGAGACAGATTAAAAGCCTCTAAAAGAGGTCTGAAATAGTGTTTAGTGAGGCAATATATATAATTCCAAATAAGATTAAAAGATGAAAAAGACAGAAGATAATCTTTTGACATTCAGCTGACAACCTGATTCTTAGTATAGTGGAGGAAGGCAATTGCTAGATGATGAACAGGTCAGTATCTGTTCTCTAGGCTGTCTGAAGGGTATTATAATTAATGGTTGTGGAACATAACCTCTAAATTGCTTTCTAAACAGAAACGTCTCTCTTCAGCTTCAGGGGAATAACTTCAGGATTTTGGAGAGCTCATCTTCCTGCCAGCTCCTGCAGTTCTGCAGTGGCACAGCAATCTGCAGGAGGTGACAGCTTGTTGAGCAGAGACAATGTCAGAAACTCCAGAACCACAAAAAGTCATGTTTGCTTCCATTAATCATTGCATATAAAAGACTTTTGGTTATAAGGTACTACTGATGGAACCTAGAGCACACAAAAACTCACAGATCTATCTCCATATTTGCAATAATATTTTTTCCTATCTAAACTCCGAAAGATAATTTTCTCTTAATCAAGTATCACAGATCAAATCTGCAATTAAGGATAACATGTTAGCAGAAAATCTATGTTCCTAAGGATATTTGAATGAAATATGATTAAAGCCTACTTATTTATTCTGGTTTTAATTTTTTAAATCATGTGCTGCTAAAAATTTCAAAATCACATTTGATTCATGATCAGATAGTCAAAGGTCTTTCTCTAAATGTGTATCTAAGTAAAGCAGTATTAATATATGATAGCATATGTTCTTAGAAAAGCCATGAATACTACATTGCTGCCATAACTGGAAAATGAAATTTTGATTTTTCCCATTTTTTTCCTTGGTTTTGTTCATCAGGAATTGGAAACCCAAGATCAGTTTATGAATTGTTCACAAAACTGAAAAAAACATTTGAGATCAAAAGCCCAAGAGATTTTGCTATGCATTCTCTACAGAAATGATAAATATTAGCCATATACAAGGGTTGTCCCAATATTTATGTCTCCTATTTTATTATATTGGCCCACAGTGTCAGAGGAGGATGTTGGTAGAATAACAGTAGAGGTTGAAACTTCCCACCAGTACTCCAGTATATTTTGTTGTGGCATGACAGACAATAGAAGAGGGGCAGTCTGACAGAATGCCATGTGATATGGGAGTGTGGATGAAGTGTACCACTGAATCACTCTATTAGGAAAACATATCACTTGCTGACATTCACTGATACTTACTGGACATTTCAGGAGACCAAAGAGTGGTTGTGAGCTTAGTGGGGCTGTGCATGTTGTGTTTCAGGGGTGGCAACTGTGGCGTGATAGACTAACCAAGTTCCAAAAGGTCATACAGATTTTTACAAGTGTAGCATGCAGATTTGTTCATTGCTGGTGAGAGGGTGCAGCTAATGATGATGATGAAGTGGAAAAATAGTGTTTTGTAGCTGAGAATGTGCTCTATCAAGCAGTATTAATGTGCTCTTTGTAGCTATTGTAGTACCTTTGTAGAATTATAGTGTGTATATGTAGTATTGTATACTGTAGTATCTTTGTAGTATTGTAGAGTGGAAATGAACAGGAGGCATTACTTTTGAAGCAACATACATGTTTGCAACTAGTTACATAAGTGGCAAAATTATCAAGCACAATGCATGTGGGAAATGGCAAAAATCTATATCAATGGAATTTTGAGTAAGGTACCTGTAACACTTGGTTTCTCATAAATATTTTTTCTACTCCTCTGTAACAATTTAAAAAGCATTTGCTTAACTTATTTATAATTGGTTTGTTGTTATGACCTCACTCTGTGCCAGAGATAAGTTTATTTGTCCTTGTTTTTGTCCGTGAAGTTAATAGAAGTGAATATGTCTTCGTAGCCTGTTAGCTACCAAACTATCAGACCATTTAATATATATCTTCTTCACCATAGAGATGTCTTGCTACAGATAAAATTTTTCATCAGTTCTTTGCAACCCTGTAGCAACTAATCAAATTCAGTGTAAAAAATGCCATGTATATTAATAAGTTTTCCAGTAAGCCATAATTATTTTCAGAGAAGCCTATGTTTTGCTCTTGGAAACCAGACTTGAAGGCCAGAATCTTTTTCTTTTTAAAATTTGTTATTTTTCTCATATAGTACACAGAATTAAGTGCATTTGTGTGGTTGTCAAGGAAAGAACTAGCACATTATCAGGAAAGAAACAACTACTACACAGCTGTTTTTGCAAAACTGGAATAGGGTAGGAAGTACTGAAAGTTTTTCTAAAAGCTGAATTCAACAACCTTTTAAGTAGATTGGTAGATGGATTTCCAGAGTCCCATAGTACATAATAATGCAGTTTTCTGCAACAATTTTTTTTTACTCAGTCTGAATATTTGTATGAAGCTCAGAGTGGAAACACAACTGGAGACATATAAAGTTTTACAGACAAACCTTGCCTTCACAGGCTGAAGTTTCTTTGTCAGAGTCTGATGCTACAGATGAACTATGGTGACAGGCCGTGTGAATTCTCTTCTTGATCATTTGAGTTAGCTTCTCTCTTCTCAGTTCTTCCTATAAACACAAGCGACACTGTTTGCTATTTCTTTGAGGTTAATCAGGATTGTTTAAGTAGGTTCTGTGTATTTGTTCTTCTTTATCAGTATTCTTAAAAGCTTTTTCCTTTTTATCCAGTTTCTTCATGACTTAACTCACCCTACATCATTCCCGAGGTAATCTCTGCATTTCTCTACTTTGCTACTTTTGTCCTTTCAACACAGCAGTCCTACTCTCTAAAACACATAAGCAAATTCATCTATTCAAACATTCATACAACTAAAGCAATAAATTAGCCAGCATGTAAAATGCAGCTAAAGGTGAGTCTTTCCCAGGTTTCTCCTTCTGTTTGACCAAGCCAGACATCTGGTCTTAAATTTCCATGTTAAGTGTCTGCCTCAGCTTCATCCATGTTCTATGATTTGTTTTGCTTTGACTTTGCTGGTATAAACAACTATAACTAACCAATATGGCCAGAACTTGAGAAACTCTTCAAACTGAATGGATTTAAGTACCTGAGAGGTTTAAGTCCTGAGGTGGATTGTCCTGAGGTAGACAAAATTCTGTCTGTCTGGAGCTGGCAATTGGATGCCATCTCTTACTGTCTCCATATGGACAAATGCCTCTGCAACCCTGTTGCAAAATTTTTTGGATTGATTCCTGTAATGGTAGAGACTGGCCTGTTAGCACTAGGAAAGCACACAAAGCTGATTCTAGGTAATAATAAATTACTCTAGGTAATTTATTCAAGTCTCTCCGCATTCCTTGTCTCTTCTCCAGCTCAGCTTTTAAAGGACATATTCATCTGTGACCTTCAAAGTGAAAAGAAGCTGTGGAGATACAAACTTATTTACTCAAGTAATATTTGGTGATTCATGAAATGTCTGCACTGACAAAAACCATGTCCCTAACTTTTACCTTAGCTTCAGAGAACAGTCCATCAGAAAACCTGGGCTTGAACAGAGCAGGGTGAAGACAGCTAAACTTCCTCTTACCATGCTGGGTTGAGAAATAGAAGTAATATAGCTTTGCATGGCACAGCACTATGCTTCTGAGTTACTGCAGCTGTATGTCTACTCGGGCTGGAATTGCTGTTCCACAGTGGTGTAAGCAATCCACACAAGATTACCTATGTTTTCCACTGAGTGTAAAATCAATTCTCTGTTCACAATTTCAGGACGAAAATCTAGCTCTATCTTCTCTGAGCTTTTGATTTTTCATTTCGCTTCTTATTTGTATAAGTTCCTATTCAGGGATGTGAGCAGACGTGGTCTCCAGGCAGATGCAGCCATATTTTTAACACTGGTTTTGCCACTCTGCTTAGATGAGTTCAAAATCTTACAAATAACACCTTTTGTAAACTGTAGTGTAAACTGTTACAGTGAATCATTATATTTCTCACTGTAAAATATTTACATAATAGATGCTGAAGAATCTTGAGAGCCTGGGATTCTGTTTTCCTTGTTTTTGGTTTCCATGTAAAAATGCAGTTCTGAATTTTGGGAAGATGGCAACAGAAACAGTCAAAATATTGATTCTTTGAACCTTACTCTGAGCATTTATTCCTAAATAAAATAGGAGATTACTTGGATTTTATAAATAAATTACTAAAAGATAATAGGAATATAAGTAAATTTATAGTAAGTTAATGTCAAAAATGAACATCAGGAAAAAATATAGATATTCGTGAATAAACACTGAATAATTGGATTTTTTTTCTGACTCTTCAATTTTGCCAGTTTTTCTACTCTCTGCAACTTATTCCTTTTTATTTTTATTTTGATATTTTGTCTGCTTTCTCTCTGTTTTCTTTTATACAGCCTTCCTGTAAAGAAAGAAAATGTGGATCTGCTGTGAAAGACTAGATTTTGCTCTGTAACTTCCAAGTTACAATGCAATGTTAAAAATAAAATATCAAATGCAAAAATACAATTTGAACAATGTTGTTTATACGATTTTCAAATTATTACATTCTACTTAAGACAACCGAGCAATATGTAAAACTTCATGAGCAGATATTTTGCTAGTTATTTCCTACTTTTAAATATGCATTAAAATATTAATAATTTGTCTGTTGTGTCTCACTTATTTGGGTAGGATTTTTTATTGTTGTTGTCTGTTTATTTGTTTCTTTATTTTATTTAAGAGAAATAATGCTCATGGGTGCTCCAGAACAGGTTTTGGATCATTAGTTTACTGTGATTTTATCAGTTGAAGGATTTTCACTAACAAAGAAAAAGAACTGTGGCTGGAGTATAAAACATTTTCCAGGCACAGAGAAAGACCATTTTCAGTGACTAATTACAGCTAGAGGTAGCTAGGAAAAGCCATGAGTGCAAAAAAAATATCCATCAGTAAATTTGGAGCTGGTGGAAGTACAGTTTGAAAAGTACTTGGTGAATGATCATAACCTTACTCATTCCTCAAAACAATTTAAATGTAAGTATCTGTAATAACAGTGATTTCATTGTGGATAGGATAAAAGGTGCATTTTGTAACGGTACTTTGTGTGTAGGTGTGTACCAAGTACAAGTGAATCAAATTTGTTCTGGGAGGTTACATGCAAGAAATTATTAAATTTTTAAATTATTAAATACCAGAACTGACAGGCTTGATGATAAAATCAAATAATGTAAATATATTCCACCCAAAGGAAGCTTAATTTTCTTTCTCTTCGAATTCTCAAAATCAGTTTTGATGAGGAAGAACAAACAAACAAACAAACAAACAAACAAAAAACAACACTGTGGCTAGATCAATAGTTTTGGATAATGGAAGCTTTAGCTCAGTTTCTTACTCCATAACTAGGGCAAGCATATCACTCAGTTGAATTCTCAATGGAATATAAATATTCTGACAATTTTTTGATTTTCTTTTTTCCGGAGACAATATTCAATTTAAAGTTTGCAGCTCAGAGAGTAGAATGAACATCCTCTACTCCATTGTTGTTCTATCGGCAAATTAACAACTCCAAAATGAGAGTCCTGACTGCACAGGGACTGACTGAAGGAGACAGGAAGAAAAAATTGATTTCAAATACCAAGCAAAAAATACCTGGAACATGGCCTTGATCTATTCTTGGGATGTGTTGTCTCACATTTTCCTTGATCATTTCTATCAGAAGATGAAAATGTTTCTTCTTCCTGTCAAAAGAATGCCCCCTCCACCTTTTCCCTTTTACACAGCATAAGCTTCTTAGCACAGTCAGAAAGGGGAGATTTTGGTTATGTCTTTATTTGCTTAAGACATTCCTACCATATATCACATTTTTATAAATAAGTATATTTTTAAGCAAAGAGTGGGTGAGAAGGGAAAAATGACTTTTGTCTTTTCTTGAATCTTTTGCATCAACAAAAAGAAAAATACTGCTTACCCTCTGCTAAGTAAGAACATGGACTACTGCTCCGAAACTTCACTGGGAACAAGGTGAGTTGTTTCTCATCTCTGCCTATCAAATGGGAGACCTAATCTCTTGGCTGAAAGTCAATATTTAATTCTCTGTGAAAATCAGTTGTTTGAACAGATGGAGATGGGAATATCTCTTTAAACTCCAGAATGACTGATATGATGTTTGATGAACTGACTTCTGGAAGGAAGAGCAGTATGTTTGAAATATCGCAAAGGAGAGGAAGTTAGCTCAGGACTTTTTGACTATTTTGACTGATTAACAGAACCACAGAGCTGCAGGAGGTACTGTGCTTCATCCTTTTCTCTTCTGCATCACCTTTCAGAACAGGATTTGTCACTCAGCAAGTGGCTGCCAGTATGAAACTATGTGTTGTTCACATGCTCAAAAATATTAATTTCTGGCACACTGAAGACAGAGAGCAGGGCATCTCTAGAGGGCACTCAGAATTTTCCCTTAGGAATTCCAAGTTCTATCTGTTGTCTGTTTGAGAAAACTAGGGATTTCACATGTAATCTTTAAATGATGATTTTTTTTAGTTTTTAGTTTTTACAGTGCTTAACCAATGAGAATAAACCCTAGGTCAGGATCTTCATTTCTCTGTGGTTTAATATCCTTGAAAATGTGGAATGATATCACCTCTCTGTCCCATAAATTCTACTTTTAAAGATATGGTGGTAGAAGAAATTTTCATAAGTAAAGCTATCTTCCCTATTGGAAGTATATCTACAGTTATTAATTTTTTTTTCTATAAGCTTTGTTAAAGAAAAAAAGAATAGCTGGGATAAAATCTCTATTTTTATTCTAATTCAAAATGAAGTACAACAGGTTTTAATATATGGATATTTGAAAGGCATTTATAAAGCAGATGCAAAATTCAAAATGATATTTGTATGTATCACATATTTTATGCAGAAAAGGATTTATATATTTTACACTCTGTCCTATAATTCTCATTAATGATAACAGAAGTTGCAAACAGACTACACATTATAAAGAGCACACAGCACTGACTTTTGGAACGTGTATGCTTGTACATTTTAAAATAAAATTCATAAATCTTCAAACTACAAAAGAAATGAAGCAGTACAAACAGAACAGAATAAGAAGCTAAATAAGAGTGCAACAGAAATATCAGTCTGTTTTCATTCTCATTCGGTGAGTGTTATACACTGGAATTATGACTGTATGTCTATCTTCTCTACTTGCTTTTCTCATTTTCTATGGTCAACATTATATTGAATTATTGTAAGGGCAAACAACATTGTACAGTTACAAGTACTCTCAATAGGTAAAGTATACAGTATAAAGTCTACTGTTACTGAGTAAATGTCATCTTTCCCCAAACTCACCAGCAAATATTGATAAAGAATCTCAAGCTTTTCAAAGAGTTCCTAAGTCAGAGTGAATTAGCTTATGCAGTTACAGAACATTTATAGCTCCAGTTAAAACATCACTATGTGTTGCTAACTAAGGATACTGCATGATTTTTATAATTTTCAGGAGTTTGGAAGAAGGCTGCTTCACAGAATCCATGAACTATTATTGTGATGTGAACTGAAGTTCTACTTACTGCTGTACAACTGATGAAGATATCTTGATTTAAACATGTGAAATAACCTTATGTTACAGTGGGAGGCATTCCAGTGAAAGTGGGAATAAGGTGGTTCTAATCTCCTTCATTGAAAAGTATGACCAAAGTAATACATAAGTGTCGAATGAGGTGACTAAGTTAGTTTTGTGGCCACTGTCAATAAACTTTGAACAATTATGACAATAGGGGTAAGTGCATATGGACTGGAGGAAAGCAAATGAAAACCCTACCTTCAAAAAGAGAAAGAAAGAAGAACCAGGAAATTACTGCCTCACCTCAATTCCTGGGAGAATGATGAAACAACTAGCCCTAGAAACTGGGCTGAATGACTGGGTTACTGGTGGTAACATACCTTGTGGTAAATTATTTTCAATACCACTCCCTACTTGACTTTTTCTTTATAGTAGGAGCTGCAGTAAATAGATGCATCCTCTACAGTAGGTGTACTAAGTCTCCTCTGTAACTGTCTTGAGAACAAGAGAGTAGATTTTTTTCTTCTTCTTTCTTCTTCTTCTTCTTATTATTAATAATGGGTTAAAATCAGGGATCGGTCCAGTAATGGACATCTAGTGGTTGGGGTCTTCTACAGGTAACCTGATTAGGAGGAGCCTATTGATGGGGCCTTCTTACTTCAACTGTAGGAGGCATCATGCTCACAGGCTCTTATCCTGATGGTGGATTTCAACCACCCGGATATCTGCTGTGATAGTGGCACAGTGGGTGGCAGACAATCCAGGAGATTCCTGGAGTCTGTTAAGGATAAATTCCTGGTCCAGGTACTAGACAGACTGACCCAAGGCGAAGCCTTACTGGACCTGGTGCTCACCAGTGCAGAGGAGAGCATTAGAGGGGTTAAGATTGGAGGCACTCTGGGCTGTAGTGATCATGCCCTGGTGGTTTGTGATCTGGATGAATGCAGGCCTAGGAAAAGGTAGAGTCAGGAGAGCAAACTTCCAGCTGCTCAAGGAACTGCTGGATGGGATCTCTGGGAAAACTGTCCTTAAGGGTATAGGAATGGAACAGAGCTGGCAGCTAAGGACACCCTTCTCCAAGTGCAGGAACTCTCCATCCCCCAGCATAAGAAACTGAGCAGAGAAGGCAGGTGACTGGCATGGCTGAGCAAGTACCTGCAGCTTAAACTGTGGGAAAAGAATAGGATATGAAAGCAGGGTTGTGTAGCCTGGGAAGATGTGCCTGTTTGCATGTGTAGACATAAGATCAGGAAGACAAGGCACAGAAGGAGCTTGGCAGGGGATAACTTGGCAGGGGATGTGAAAAATAACAAGAAGGGGCTCTACAGGCACATAACCAGGAGGAGACAGACCAACGAGAGTGTTTCCCCCCTACCCCCCCGATAAACAAAGGCAGAGAACTGGCTTCCTCAGACACTCAATAGCTAAGGTGCTCAAAAAATGCTTTGCCTCAGTAATCACTGGTGGTCAGGCTCAACAAATTTGCCAGGACCCTGAATCTCTAGGTGAGGGTGAGAGGAGTGCATTCTGTCCCACTGTAACAGTGGAACAAGTCCAAAACATCCTCACAAAACAGAATGTATATAAGTCCATGGGGCCAGGTGATATGCATCCCAGGGTTCTGAGATAGATAGCTGATGTGGTGGTCAAGACGCTCTTTATCGTATTTGAAAAATCATGGCTATTGAGTGAAATCCCAGGCACTGGAAAAGGGAAACATTTATCCTATTTTTAAGAAAGGGAGAAAGGATGACCTGGGGAACTACAGGCCAATAAGCCTCACTTCTGTGCCTGGGAAGATCATGGAGCGGATCTTCCTGGGTACCGTGTTAGGGCACATACAAGACAAAGAGATGATTCGAGACAACCAGCATGGCTTCACCAAGGGCAGATCTTGCCTGACCAATCTGGTGGCCTTCTATGAAGGAGTGATGGCATTGGTGGACAAGGGAAGGGTGACAAATGTCATCTACCTGGACTTCTGCAAAGCCTTTGACATGGTCCCTCACCACATCCTTCTCTCTAAATTGCAGAGGCATCAATTTGAAGGATGGACTGTTCCATGGATTAAGAACTGGTTGGCTGGTTGCAGCCAAAGAATTGTAATCAATGGTTCTACGTCTGCGTGGAGACTGGTTATGAGTGGTGTCCCCCAAGGGTCAGTCTTGGGAGCGGTGTTCTTCAACATCTATATCAGTGACATAGATGATGGAATCAAGTGCACCCTCAGCGAGTTTGCGGTCAACAGCAAGCTGAACGGTGCAGTAGATACAATGGAGGGAAGGGCAGCCATCCTAAAGTACCTGGACAGGCTGGAGAAGTGGGCCCATATGAACCTAATGAAGTTCAACCAGGCTAAGTGCAAGGTGTTGTACTTGGGCTGAAGCAGTTCCAGGTATTTATACAGACTGGAGGAAGAACTCATTGAGGGGAGATGTGTGGAGAAAGGTTTGGAGGTCCTGGTGGGTGAGAAGCTGGACATGAACCAGCAGTGTGTGCTTGCAGCCCAGAAGGGCAGCTATATCCTGGACTGCATTAAAAAAAGGGGTGGCCAGCAGGGAGAGGGAGGTGATTGTCCCTCTCTACTCAGTTCTTGTGAGGCCCTATCTGGAGTACTCCATCCAGGCCTGGGTCCCCCAGCACAAGAAAGACACAAAGCTCTTGGAATGGGTCCAGTGGAAGGCAAATAAAATGATCAGAGGGCTGAAGCATCCCTCCTATGAGGAAAGGTTGAGGGAACTGGGCTTGTTTAGCTTGGAGAAGAAAAGGCTCTGGGGAGACTTCATCATGGCCTTGGAGTACTTGAAAGGAGCGTATGAACAGGAGGGCGAACAACTATTTATATGGGTTGACAGTGATAGGACAAGGCGGAATGATTTTACACTAAGACAGAGGAGATTTAGGTTAGATGTTAAGATGAATTTTTTCACTCAGAGGGCAGTAATGCACTGGAACAGGTTGTCCAAGAGGCTGTGGATGCCCCATCCCTGAAGGCATTCAACGCAAGGCTGGGTGTGGTTCTGGGCAGCCTGGTCTAGTGGTTGGTGACCCTGCCCACTGCAGGGAGGTTGAAACTAGATGATCTTTGAGGTCCTTTTTGACCCAGGTCATTCTGTGATTCTATGAATATATAAAGTAGCACTTAATATTACATCAGAAACACCAGTTGTGTATCTTGGAAAGAGGCTGTGTATTGTGGAGTGGTGTATGGTTGGGCCAACACTGTAAAAGTCATCTCTGAGGAGTGCATCTACAGATATACAGAACATGACTTTGTAATTTCCTTTGGATAAAGTCTGTCTTATGGAAGTAATATATTCATTTTTAGAGTGTAGTAACAGATACTAATGATAAATGCAGCTGTTCACGCTCTAAATTCTTACCTATATTTAAAATGATTTTTTTTTCTGTATTTTGAAACATTTTAATTCAAAGACTACTTAAAACACAAAACTATAGAAAAATAAAATTCATTCCTTAGTCCATTTTCCCATGCTTAGAAATCACTGATAAAAGCACAATAAACAGATATATCAAGAGACTGCAATGGGGAAGATGCTCTCCTAGAACACAAAAGCACTATATAACAGTATGAAAGTAGCTGCTGTTTATCAAGTGTGTAATAAGAGGCCAATATTCCACAATCAGGTAGCATTTACATATATTTACAGTGTTTACTTCTTGATGATGTAGACTGAATGAAAAGCATTCAGTGCTGTAAACAAATTTTAACCAAACTCATATTCATCTTTGCTTTGAGTTTGAGGCCTGAAATTCATTTTAATCTAAGTGATACTTGTTGTTATCACCAGTGAAATCAGATTTGATTTTCTTGTTACAAATACAAACTTATCATTCTCAGAGGGTTGTATGTAAATTAAAGAATGAAGATACATTTAAAGCTCTTGGGCCTAGCTGGAGGAATTTTAAACACACAGACACAAAATACCAAGTGAATCCTCTAGATTGCTTCCTTATACTTTCACCATTTTCGAAGAGTTTGAACTTGTCACAGTTTATTCTGTAATTAAAAGCATAATATTTCTTTCATTAGTTCAGAGAGAAAATATAATTAGTATGCAAACAATTAAGAGAGCTTTCACTAAATTATTTGTTGTGGTTTAAAGTAAAGTAAAACAAAAGCTGCGTGCACTAGCAAACTAAAACAAGGCATTCATTCGCTGCTTCCCATCAGCAGACACATGTTCAGACACTCTCAGGAAAGCAGAGCTCATCTTAGATCAGTCTTCCTTGGGAAGACCAACACCATCATTACAAACATCCCTCCCTTCCTCCTTTGCCCCTGCTTTAATTGTTAAGAATGATGCCATATTCTATAGGACATCCCTTTGGACAGTCTGGGTCAGTTGTCCTAGTTCTGTCCCCTCCCAGGTCCTTGTGCATACCCAGGCCTCTCACTGGCAGGGCAGCACGAGAAGCTAAAGCTTAGCCACACTTGGCTCTGTGCAGTACGGCTCAGCAACAAATAAAACATCAGTGTGTTGTCATCATTATTTTCATTGAAAATCCAAAACACAGCATCATACGAGTCTCTACGAAGAAAATTAACTCTATCACAGTCCAAACCATGACACTTATTCAAATTATCATGTGTAAAGTTCTTAAAATGAATTGCCAACATAATTTTTTCCTATTAAAATAAAGCTCTGGGAACTTAGGCTATTGAAACTTTCTGTGTTATGATCAGTAATGTCCTGACTACAAAGTGTACACAGTTTAACTTTGAGTTCATTTAATTTCCTAAGTGTCTCTAGGAAAGAGTTTCTTCCAATTATCTAAAAGACAAAAATGGCAAATAAAGCACCGAGGGAAATGTTTCACTGAGAAGGGGTTGGCTTTGAATTATCTCTGCACTTCATTACCCTCCAATCAAGCAATCAAATTTCTTCACCTCTGGAATTCACATTCTACTGATTATAATTTATGTACTTTAATTGGTTACACTGTAATTTCTGGATAGATCCTTATGAACAAAAGGACTGTTTCTGATGGCTCATTCACAATTTTAGTCTCCTTTTTGTAGTTGGCTAACAGATTCCCTCCAGATTTCTCTATCATCACCTACACAGCTCTCCCACTGGCTATAAAATACTGCAGCAGCTTGTAGGTAATTGATCAGACAAGTGAACTGTAAAATATTCATTTTCTACTTCAACAGCTAGATAAATCTCATGGGAAGTGGATGAAAATATTGCTTATGCACATCAGGGTCGGTGTAGTAATAGCAAGGTTGCTGATAAGCAGGGGTCTGCTGCAGAGTTAATGCTTAATTCTTTTCCATGCCAGAGATGGGAAAGCATGCAGTCTCCCTTTGCCTGCAGCTAAGAGTCTCATTATATACAGAACCCAAGGCATCAACACCAGAGCACCACTCATAGTGCTTCAGGGATGGTACTTCCTGTTTTAATTAATCAGGTTAATCTCAGTATAACTGCTAAAGAACAAATTAACACTTAGTTACTGTAACTAACATGCTAAACACCTAAATATTAATAAACGGGAAAGATGGGATGAAAAAGGAATGACAGAGAGGGAAAGTAGAGATGAATCCTGCCTGTTTTTCTCATCACTGGTAATCTTTACAATCTCACTTTCTGTTTTTTTGTGTGTTGGTTTTGTTTTTGTTTTTGTTTTTTTTTGTTTTTACCTCCAAGTTTTCAAACAGCTGTCAAGGAGCTTTAATTGAAAGAGTTTAAAAGAAAACCGCATAAAGATTTGTACAGCAACAGCAAAAGATAGTGAGTTCTTTTCATCTTTATCTTCCTGGGTTGCCATAGTAAGAAAATCTGCAGGGAATTAGCAATAGCTTTGTTTCTGACTAAAGTTAAATGTGTATTAGGCAGCCTTCCTGAAGCCTGAATTGTACTAACACATTGCACATGCAATCTCTTCACCTGATTTCTTGTCACATTAGAAAGAAAAAGCAAAGCATTAATTATTGGATGATTAACAGTTATTTTTCCCCCAGTGGTCTGTTTTTGGATCAGTAGAGAACACACATTCTTTCTTGTGTCCTTGGAGTGTGGCGTCAGTCAGATAAAGACAAGAAATAAGTCATAGTTGATACTGTGTATGAGCACCTGGAGAAGATAAATGGAATAGCACAGTTTTGCTGTGGAAAAGCAAGTGCATTATAGGTGCTGCAAGGCTGTGTTGTAGAGATGCTGGAAAGACTTATACCTTTTTGGTTCAGAATATTTATTTACTTTAAGGAAAGAAGACAAGTCGAGGTATCTTTCCATAACAGCTAAATTTGTCTGGCTTAAATCCCATACTAAAGAAAAAAATGGCAATAAATTGGTAAATTAGAAAATCTGGACACATTGTTAACACCAAATAATAAAAGTCAAANGATGACAGACTAGAAAACTTGTTAATCACTGAAATATTTGATACTGGTTTTCCTTTTTTTTTTTTTTTTTTTCTAGTTATGATACTAAACAGACTTATACATAATCATGTATTTGAGGTGAAACTCCCAGATTAAGGTCAATGCCATTGCAGAAGAATGCTATGGCATTCAAGGACTGTCTCAGATATTGTTTTAGATCTTCTGAAATCTGGGAAATGTATTCCATCACCACCACAGAGATGGAAAGCTGGGAACCTTTTGCAGACACTGGGACTCAGATTTATTTATTTATTTTTATTTTTGATTCATCTAAAACAAACTACTACTCTAATAAACATTCTGAAAACAATATTCTGGGTTTCTACTACATTATGTGCAGAGTATTGTATCACATAAAAAAAAAACAAAACAACTGATGAGGATGAAAGTACCTTTCTATAATGAGGTATTCAAAACAAAGAGGCAATAGAGAACAATATAAAGAAAAGAATCACTATTGAATATAAATACTGGAAATAGTACATAGTTCTCTTTCGTATGTGTAAGCACACATAAGTCCGGCTTTTCCTTTTCCTTTTCCTTTTCCTTTTCCTTTTCCTTTTCCTTTTCCTTTTCCTTTTCCTTTTCCTTTTCCTTTTCCTTTTCCTTTTCCTTTTCCTTTTCCTTTTCCTTTTCCTTTTCCTTTTCCTTTTCCTTTTCCTTTTCCTTTTCCTTTTCCTTTTCCTTTTCCTTTTCCTTTTCCTTTTCCTTTTCCTTTTCCTTTTCCTTTTCCTTTTCCTTTTCCTTTTCCTTTTCCTTTTCCTTTTCCTTTTCCTTTTCCTTTTCCTTTTCCTTTTCCTTTTCCTTTTCCTTTTCCTTTTCCTTTTCCTTTTCCTTTTCCTTTTCCTTTTCCTTTTCCTTTTCCTTTTCCTTTTCCTTTTCCTTTTCCTTTTCCTTTTCCTTTTCCTTTTCCTTTTCCTTTTCCTTTTCCTTTTCCTTTTCCTTTTCCTTTTCCTTTTCCTTTTCCTTTTCCTTTTCCTTTTCCTTTTCCTTTTCCTTTTCCTTTTCCTTTTCCTTTTCCTTTTCCTTTTCCTTTTCCTTTTCCTTTTCCTTTTCCTTTTCCTTTTCCTTTTCCTTTTCCTTTTCCTTTTCCTTTTCCTTTTCCTTTTCCTTTTCCTTTTCCTTTTCCTTTTCCTTTTCCTTTTCCTTTTCCTTTT
>VXAB01013089.1:382858-401146 GCA_013399175.1 Odontophorus gujanensis | reverse complement strand
GATACTAAACAGACTTATACATAATCATGTATTTGAGGTGAAACTCCCAGATTAAGGTCAATGCCATTGCAGAAGAATGCTATGGCATTCAAGGACTGTCTCAGATATTGTTTTAGATCTTCTGAAATCTGGGAAATGTATTCCATCACCACCACAGAGATGGAAAGCTGGGAACCTTTTGCAGACACTGGGACTCAGATTTATTTATTTATTTTTATTTTTGATTCATCTAAAACAAACTACTACTCTAATAAACATTCTGAAAACAATATTCTGGGTTTCTACTACATTATGTGCAGAGTATTGTATCACATAAAAAAAAAACAAAACAACTGATGAGGATGAAAGTACCTTTCTATAATGAGGTATTCAAAACAAAGAGGCAATAGAGAACAATATAAAGAAAAGAATCACTATTGAATATAAATACTGGAAATAGTACATAGTTCTCTTTCGTATGTGTAAGCACACATAAGTCCGGCTTTTCCTTTTCCTTTTCCTTTTCCTTTTCCTTTTCCTTTTCCTTTTCCTTTTCCTTTTCCTTTTCCTTTTCCTTTTCCTTTTCCTTTTCCTTTTCCTTTTCCTTTTCCTTTCTCCTCCAAATTTCTTTTCATACCTAAACAAGTTTAGTTTTGGTAGGTTTCTATGTAACCTTATTATAAGTCACTCATTTCTGAAACTTGTTTTCAGAGTTGACCTTTACACATTTTTATCATTTCTTATGAAATTCAAATAGCTATTGAAATCAGTACATCAGTCTGAATTAGTACATAAGCATATACTCTGTTTTGCAGATTTCAGACAGTATTAAAAGCATCTGCCTTCTGTGCAGTGCTTGAAGGACCAACTATCCTTTATGGGTCAGAGCTACTAGGAAACATTCAAGCACTAGTGAGCCTTAATCACCTTGGGTCCTTTTCAATCACCTTTATGTAGAGCTTGTCTCTCTTATTTTCTATCTGTATGACGCAGAAAACGTATTTAGTCTTCACTTCGATTTTTTTTTTTTTTCTTAATAAATGTTTCGTTTCTGAGAAGCATGAAGAGGACACTGAGCTATGCTCCTGAAGGGAGATGCCCAAATGTTCATCACTGTTCCCCAGGCTGAAGGACTTTTGCAGGGTACAGTTCATGGGCTGAAAAATAATTTGATATGAAGAAAAAGACAAAGTTTGTAGAGGCTTTGTCCTTCTCTGTTGATAAATATCAACAGAGAAAAACAGGAGGGAGAACAAAGCTAAAGAGGAAAGATTCCTGAAAGAAACAAACAGAAAGAAAAGCATGAATAAACAGTTCTCTTTCCTCTTTCTTTGTCCCTTAATTGCAGAAGTTTATTGATTGTTTTATCCAACTTATGAGCTCCTTATTCTAAGAACTGTAGCAAAAAGATGTTTAGCTACTTCCAAGTTTTTATTAAAAAATTATTTATGCACGTGTGAATCTGCTCCAAAACTCCAAAACTGAGCACCTTGGAAATTACAGCAGCCTAAGCTCAAAAAAGTAAAAAAAACAAAACAAAACAAAACAAAACAAAAAGGCATAGTCCTTAGAGAAGTAAATTTAACAGGCACCCAGGAGTTGTACTTATTCCACAGTTTGAGGTGTAATAAATTACAAATGGAGTTTTTTGAAAGGAGGAAGAAAAATAACAACAGTTCTATATAAAAGCAATTGTTCATTAGGAATGAGGTATGTATCCAAGTGATACTCCTGTTCTGGGGACTTCAGACACAGAGCAAACATGTCCCAGAAAAAGTCCTAATTCACAAGCCATATTCTTGGGCAGGCTGGAATGGGGTGAATGTTCCTGAAGCAAAGCTGTACAGCATCACTTACAGCTTGCAGATTGGAGGGTTGTGTGTTCTGTTCCATGTCTCAAAGACTGTTTTTTTTGTATCTTATGTTTCACAGCTGCTGGAGAGAAGAATGTATTTCTGTGAATAGACAACTTTGTGTGCAATACGGATACAGTCTCAGAGGAAGAAATGGTCTATCTTCTTCTTAATGGATAAGTACTCTAAGCTGTAGGCCATTATAGATGATGATCTGCAAGTCCCAGAACCCATGTTGTCAAAGGAAACACAGAAACTGAGGTTACATTCCCTTTCTCTGAATAAGTAGTATTAAATTTTTCTCTGCACAACTGATGGTGAATTTAACATTACTTTCTGTAGGGCATTATATGTTACAAAAATCTAAATATTTGCAGCAATATTTCAATTGGAAATAATCTTAAAAAACAACCAATAATGAATGCAAATCTGCATATATAATGTATACATTTACAAGGAGAATAAACAGAGCTCTCTACTGCTTTTCATTTTCTCTGGACTCTTTACCTACCGGCAGAACTTGTCCATTCTTAGTGTCTTTGTGCTATGACTATTTTATCTGTAGCCAGTGTAGTTTTTCTGGGCATTAACAATAGCCATTAGATAATTCATTTAATTGCTGATAAACCTTTTCCTTCTGTTGTACAAATGCAATGTGTTAATTTTCTCCTCAGAGCTGAAATGGAAGTCTCTATGCAAAACAGTGCTTTTGTTCAGATATTCATATACCTGTCTTTTCAGAAAGGACTCTACTCTTCTTTCAACATCAATATTTCTAAAGTCATTTTCATCATTTACATTCTCTCCAGTTCTGGTTGGTTTTCTTGTGTTATGCTGAATAGCTATAGTCAATGATTTTGAAGTAAAAAAGTTAAATTACTCTGATCAGTGCCACGAATCTAGAAAATTTACAAAGATACCACTTCCAAGTTCATTCACTTCCTTTTCAGCATAAATCTCCCAAGTCTTTCCCAAGCGCTGTGTATACACGTAAGCTGTGATATGCACGAATATTGGATCTTGGGAGAAAGAAGCAAAATGACAAAAGACAGTAAATGGCCCTGACTGAAAGACTTACAGCAATTCTAAACTACTACACATTGCTTATTTGGGTATTGTTACACCCACATCAACTCAATTCAAATTTGATACAATGATTTTTGTTTATTTCCACAAAAGCATTTTTCTTAATGCAGCAATTTCATGGTTACATAGAATGTAAGAACTAAGCTGCAGATCCCTACTCAGAGGTTATTTCAAGATGTTGTAACAATTCACTCAGTAATTGCTAATGCAAAAATGGTATTTGTAGACTAAAAGGAGGAAGAAGGAAAGGTTTGACAAGAATTAACTATTGTAAATAAAAAAAATCCCTACAAAAAATTATATTTAAAACAAAAAAGGGGAAATCATCCACTCCTTCCCATGGATAAGACAAAACAGTGAATAAAACAAAACAAAACCAACATGATTAATAAGCACATTGAAACTGTGACTTCTCCTAGAGCTATTCCTTAGTGGTGCAGTTAATTAAGGCTATATCTAACTTTGCAAATGTGCCAGAAGGAACTCTAGTAAAGGTGGTTGCTTCCTCCATTAAACATACAAATTTGATTCTGTTAAGTATTTCAGTGCAACAACTAATTAACACTTGCTTTTCGTTGTTCCTCCATATTTCCTAACCCTTTCTTTCTTTTTGAATTCCTTTATGGATTTTGTTGTGGCCACTGGAATAAGCATTTACCAATAAATCAAAATGAGATCAGTACACAGATATTTAGAAATCATATGGCCAACTGTTCATGTTTGGAATGCACAACACACCAGCCATTGTCTAATTGTGCAAGAGAATGCTTTGAATCCATGCCCAAAGCTGAGTTTTCACATTCCAAAAGTAACAACTGTGATGGCACCACTCAGCTGGTGTTTTGGAAACACTGCACTAACAACTACCAGCAATCCAAGTTCAATATAGGGCTGTTAAACAATAAATTAAAAGTGTCTTAGAAGTAACTGAAGGGGCATGTACA
Source organism: Odontophorus gujanensis (assembly GCA_013399175.1). Taxonomy (NCBI): domain Eukaryota; kingdom Metazoa; phylum Chordata; class Aves; order Galliformes; family Odontophoridae; genus Odontophorus; species Odontophorus gujanensis. The sequence goes on along the minus strand of VXAB01013089.1, from coordinate 397,284 downwards.
ATTCAGTGTATCATAGGCTGAAGCATAATGCACAGCAAGCTGTAGATTCTTTGGTATAATAGAGAGAAATGAAGACTTTGGACTAAGGTGATCTGATTAAAAACATAATATGAGAGACATTAAAAAGAAATCTCTCTGCCAGACTTGTTGTTTTGGGATGAACAAAGCAGTGCCATTAATTCAGAATATCCTAAAGTGTTAATACTTTCTAGAAGACAACAAAAGTAAGACTTGAAAAAAAGATAACATGCCAGTTATCTTTTAAATGGAAACTCAGAAGATAATATTTCATTCTGCAGTCAATATGTTGGAAGGAGTTCATATATCTCCAAGAAATATTTAGATTATGCAAGAAGTTATGTTAAATTAGTTAAAATTAATGAAAGCAGATCCAAGTTTCAGACATCCAATTAGAGATATCAGGTATCCACATAGAAATCTATTGCTGACATTCATGATATCTTTCATTGTCTCTCAACATCATACAAAAGAACAAGTGTCATGGAAAGCTGTGATCTTTTCCAATGTTTGTCAAATTAAATAAATGCATATTAATGCATAAAACTAACATTTGAAAACCTTTCTGAATTACAATAATTATAGCTGCATTCTGATATGTTCTTAATTTGGTAACATTATAGAAATAAAAACATTTTTTATGTCCTTACCAGGTCTTTCAGTGGAAAACTACTATTAGCTGTTAATTTGCAATTAAGAGCTAATAAATTATCAGTTTTCTTCCCTGACAACATGTTTTTTTTTTGTTTTTTTTTGTGTGTATTTTTTTTTAATTTTTTTTAGTGAAATACATACCCTTTGGGATTCAGACACTTCTGGTAATGAGCAGCATTCTCCCTGCAACATTTCAACCTCCTCATTGTAAAACCTGACTCCTATTAGAACCAGCTTTTTTAGCTCTGCAGATTCTTCTTCTCCAATTAAAGCTTCCTGTCGAGTAGGCCAGATTCCTTCAGGAGGGAAATGTTAAAAGTCAGTGGATTATGGAACATCACAAAGCACTGAAAAGACTAAAAATTGTTCCTAAAGGCTTATAAATTAAAATACTTTCTTTTATAATAATTGGTTGTGATTTTAGTTGAATACTCTGTAAAGAAATACCACAAAGTAGTCATTGTGAAAGGTTGTGAGCAGCAATGAAGAAATGAAGGATTTTAAACAGTAAAAAATAAAATGGAAAAGGGGGAAAAAAAATTAGCTTGGACAAATTCAGTATAATACTTTCATGGAAAGATAATACAAATATATAGATAGTCAATAGAAAGAAAGTTCCTAGTAGGACATGCTGGAAGAGATTTAGAGATTGTATGGATCACAAATTAGATATGAGATTGTAATGTATGAAAAGAACATAAAAGTTGTCTTCAATGGCATTGCTCTTTGGAGTAACAAAACTATACAAGAGCTGGCTTGACCCTATCACACATCAGTATTGGTGCTGATTTCCATGAAATAAGGATTTGCTTCTCTAAGGGCCTAATCCACAGAAAAATTCTCTGAAATCATTAACAGCCCATGCAGGGACTTCTGAAATCTGACTTGTTATCAGCAAAATATTATATGTTGCAAATAAAATGTGGAGAAACGTGCAGAATTACAGAAACACTAGGAATGTTTGTAGATACTATGACTGCATAGAAACATCAGTTTAATAGCAAAGGAATTTGTCAAGAGAAAAACAACAAATTTCTGATTATAAAGAGGAAAAATAGGATGAAATTCTGTCTGCAACGTATGTTCAATGATGGAATAATTTCATTAGAAAGAGAGTTTGAAGCACTTGCACACTGAAACTTAACAAAGCATAAAACTCCTTGGAGGAAATATAAATTGACTTGAAGGTGGCCTTGTTACGGTTTCACTATCAGTAAACATAATGTTCTAAAGTTCCTTCTTCCTTGTACCCAGCAATGGTTTCTAGTGTCTCAATGGCTAAGCAGGTATTTGGGTGTGGCTATCAAACAAAACCATGTTCTTATGTGACTGTTAAACCCACATATGTAAGAAATCTGCTGAAGTTATAAATTGCAGTTTCTATTGTGAATTTGCAGTGACTATGAGTGCAACCACAGCAGAAAATCATTTTTGAGCTTTTGCTTCTAAATAAGAATGAGAAATCTGAAGGTATATGAATCAGATTGTTCACTTTTCTCCTTTCAAGTGAACTGTGTGCTAGCTGGGGGTACCTCCATGACAGACTTTATGTAAGAAGGGCCCTATACGTGGTGAGGAAGGTAGAGCATGACAAAGTTTCACTAAAACGTTAATTTTTGTGAATTTTTCTGCCCTCAAAACAGCTGTGAATGTCTGAAGTACTTTTCTATTTGCAGATACTGCAGCAAAATTTGCATACTTTTGGGCAACATGTGTGGCAGAGGTTTGGAGACAAAACAAATTTTGCTAAAGAACCTTCTCATCCCTTCTCTCTTAAAGAGTTAGTGTCAACTATAGCAGAATTTTTAACTGATCATGAAGTAGTAAGTTTCATTTGGTATGTTTTGAAAATAACTGCTCATTCAATTTCCATATCCTCTGCTGGAAAACACTGACCTGTGTAGAGTCAGATGTAGTAACTTCAGAGTGTAAGCAGCTTGGACTAGGTTCAAACTTCTGACCTGAAGGAATAGACTACTGTAGACATTAACAGAAGTTTTGTGAATTTGGGGATACAACAGAAAACTGTGCATCAGGAGACATGGGAGCTATTTCTGTCTGAGCAATTGATTTGCTATGTGACTTTGGGAGTTTCAGAGTAATGCTGAGAAATGCACACTTAACAACATGCTTGCTCCTTTTTGCAGGTCAAATTTGTTTGAAGAAGAAAAGAAACCAGCTTTTCTATTATCTTTCTTATAAACATATCTTGCTTTTAAAACATGTCTATAAGTTATTTAGGCTAAAAATTAATTTAACCCACCCCACCCTGAATGGCTATTAAAACTTACTATTTTTTTAAATATTTTGACTTTAATTTCAAGGTTTTACTGTGGCTCGAATTTGATCTCTTGACTGTAGTTTCAATAGTAAGTGGTTTAAAAGATCTGTGAACTGTGAAGTTGAAAACGTATTCTCTCAACTTGAGGTGAAAGAGCTACATCAAACCTGACAGTGCTTAGATCAGTCCAACATGTTGGTCTTGGGAAGCAAACTAAGTGTACTTAGACGCCAAAGCAGTGGTGAGGCTGAGATCTGAATATTTAATTATCATTTAACAAGCGCAGATCCTGCTCACTGGAGGACATGAATTGATTTGGTCCAAAAAACCGTTTGGAGCCTAGTCAGTCTAGCTTTTGAAATGGAAGCAGAAGACTTAGCTTCTACTAAAAATTTCTAAGGAACAACCCATTGTGCTTTTTTTCTGTGTGTGCATTTTTGTTTTTTCAAACCACCTGCACAACTGCATTCACTGTATGCTGGTCTTCTTATGAAATAAGAGTACAAGTTCAGTAAGTTTACGAAAGCGTTTGAAGAAAACATAGGAATTGATATCGGATCATTTCCATACAGTATATATAGTATGTATTGTATATATAGATTTCTACAATTTTTTTTTTCCTTTTGCATTCAAGATAATAAATGTGTTGATGATTTTATACAAAAAGTTAAATACTTAATAAACTGAACACATTTCAACTTAATTTTTCTAACTGACACCTCCAATATATTTTTTGTTAGCCTTTCTGTGGAAAAGGCTACACAGCATTTCTAAAATTACAATAAAACACTGGAAAATCTGCTTCTTTGTACTGTTTTATTGTGAACTTTCCAGTAATGACTTCTCATTTTTTAATGACTGTGAAATATGTATCACAGAAAAGTACCAATAAAAATACAGAGCTTATTTGTCAGGTACATCATCCCCAGAATGCCGGCTCTCTTTGTATGAAGTTTAACATCATCATCATCAGGTGTCTTTTGAATGGCAGTTTTTCTTGAGTAAATCTCAAGTGCTCGGCATAAGAAATCAATATCTTTGTCTTCATTTTGCAACTAGGGAACAGAGAAAGTGAATTACGATCTTTCAGAAAGCCAATATCAGATCTAGAAATCATGGTCAAAGTCATGGTTTATTTGAATCCCATTCATTAACACACACTTTTTTACAGAAATAAAAGTATCACTTCAAGAGGAATGCCTCATTTTTTTTGTTTTGTTGGCCCGTGACATCAGGAGAGGATGTTGGTTGTATGGCAGAAGACACTGAACCTTCCCACCAATACTCCTTTTTACATGTTGATGTCATGTGACAGAGGGCAGCAGAGGGATGGTCTGATAGAGTGGCTTCTGACATGGAAGTGCATATGAAGCAAACATGGAATTGAATATTTTCATGCAGAAAAAAAAAAGAAAAAGAAAAATCATTCATTTACTTTCATCGACCCCAGAGAATGATTATGGAGAGTAAACTAGTGGATGTGAGCACAATGAGGTAGTGAACGGTGTGTTTCAGCACTGGTGACAGTTATAGTAGGTCAACTGCTGGTTCAGATTTTTACGAGTGACATGCAGGCTTTTGTTAATGTCTGGAGAAAATACATGGTGGTGCCCATGTTGAAAATGAGTGTTTTGTAGCTGAGAATTTGCTCAATCAAACGGTGTTATTGTGCTCTTTGTATCTGTTGTAATTTCCACAGAAATAAATAAGAGAAATTACTTTTGGAACAATGTATATCACTTCATTTCTGAAATTTCTCATTCAGTGGAGTCCTATGCCTGGAAAATAAGAATAAACAAACAAACAACAGAAGAGCAATAAAAACATCTTGGAGACTGAGGGATTCAATGTTTAACATAATATTTGTGAAAATGTTATAATTGTATCTGTTCAAAAAATGAATGCAAAAAATGAATATGCAAATGACTCATATCTCTCAGGACAAACGAAAAGATATTCTGGACTGTGTTCATTGTCTGCAGGACTTTTATACAAATCAAGAAGTTAACCTGAGAAGGGAGTGCTTCAGAAAAATCAGGATTCTATATTTTCTGGCAAGAAGAATTTAGTGTAGTCTCAAAAGAGATACAGCATGCTATACAAAAAAACTCTGGGAGAAAGTTAACACTACAGCTATTTTGAAACAGAACATAAATAATAACTACACATGGCAGAAGTAGACTGTTTTTTAATGGCCATTTCCATAACATATTTTATAAAAGTCTCTCTACTATTGCCTTCATACATGTGAGAAAATATTTCTCTCAATGACTGACTGATCTACCTAGTCACAGGCATCTGATGATTCTTGATCGCTTTGCTTCCAGTTGTTATGACAATAATATGGATTAACCAAAGTCTAAAATAAAACAGTACTCTCTAAATTATTTTAAAGAAATAACATGATAGAGATATAATAGAAACTCATGACTGGGAAATACTGAATGATGACTTTAAAATCTAGAAAGTAAGGGAAAAATTCATGATACTAATTAAAGTTCTCATTATATCTCCATTATGAGAAATAAGAGAAAAAAACCTTTTTATTTCTCCAGGGACAGTTTTAGCAACATGAAATGAAGAAAAAAGGCTTAGTATCTAATCATTTGTGTCTCTTTCCCTTATAAGCACACACACAGTGAATTAGATTGCATCTTATATAGTAAAAGACATTAGCTAAATCACAGCAAATGCTTAACTATTCATAGTTCCATCTTAACAACAAAACATATGGCTGAACGAACATGCATTTCTGTGCCAGCAGAGAATATCCTGTAATCCTCTGTTCACTAAATAAATGTTTCTATTGAAAACTTGAAGGTAAGGATTAAAGATAAACCTTCAGATTATACTTATAATGACTTCTGAGCCTGGTTCTTTAAATTGGAGTCCATAGATCTGCCTGACATCACACGGTTTACAGTAGCTAATAACAAACTTTCTTTTTTTGCCCTTTGTGTTTAAGGAACTGAGTAATTCCCAAAGTGATGAGAGTAGCAAAAATTGATGCAATATTTAGAAAACTGAAGAACAATAGTGCTTTTTGACCCCAAATAAAATGTTAGCAATAAACTCCTAACTAGACTTGCATTTCCTATTTTATCACACCTACTGTGTTTCTGCACCTACAGCTCCTCAATACTCACTTCAGTAAGACTGATTTATTATCAAAATTTAGATTGATAATTATTGAAATAGGAAAAATGTATTCAATTTATAAATTTTGAAGAAATAACCCAACTCTATATCAAAATAAAATTTATATTTTTCCTTATAAACATAAAAAAGCATCCACTCTGCATTCATATTTAATTTTGACATACTTGTGTCATCTTTCCTGAATGACAAATAACAGTAAACTTAATGATGCTCTGTTAAACATATGCAAGTTTTCATTCAGTAAAATGAAAGATACTACTCTTCAGTCTAAATATATTTCTTATTTTCTGTCTTTTCCTTTCTGTGTGTCAGCTTTCTATTCATATTTTACAATGAAGTAGTAGAACATAGCAAAGACAATAATAGGTCATAAAAATTTCTGAGAGTGATTGGCTTAAGATACTTTAGAGAAATTTAGAATAGCTTTGAGTAGGCTAATGTGAATAAAACTGTTCTCACAATCTTTAAAAATTACAGTCTGTATTAAAATGTTAAGAAAATCATAAAAATCCCTTTAAAATGTTAATGTTTAGTAGTCTTGATTATATGTTTATAATTGTAACATTTTTTGTTTTTAACGATTTTCTGTGACAAAGTACTCTATGCTTTTGTTCATTGTATATGAAAAAGAGTTCATTTTTTCAACTTTATATTCTTTCACTTAGAAATGGTGTGCCTCTTTTTTCTTGAACTATATTAGGAAAAATATCCCACAGGTTTTCAATTTAATTTTATTTATGACTTTTGCATCTAAATTTATTCACATTTATTGCTTCTGCTGTTTCTTCTTTCAACTGTGGGATTTCTGATCTTTCCAGTCTTTTAAACTGTGTGTTGTTGTGGTGTTTTTTGTTTTGTTTGTTTGTTTTGTTCTGATCACACCTGTTGCATCCTCTTGCAAAATAACACATCTGGATTGATGTAAATAAAGCTCTATATTGTCGATCCCATCACCATTCTGATTATTATATTACTTTTTTACGTTTTCAACAGCACATTAACTATCACCACTGCTGAGACATCCTGTAGAATGGTCTGTGTTCCATTGGTTACTTTAGATACAGGTAATTCAGAAAGCTGCATTGCACAGGGCATTTTTCAGATAGCCACTGCAGCATGTTCAGCATTGATAAAATCTGCTATGGTTACTCATTCATCCAGTTCAGTTTCTTTTTCTTCATGTTCCTCCTACCTGAATGGAAGAATACTTTTTTTCATATGATTTTCATATTTAAAAGTTTAATTGCCCTCATTTTTACTTATAAGAATAAATGAAGTTGTAGTGAGGACATTCAATTTTAGATATTTTTCCATTATGAAGGTTGCTTATATTATCCTAAAATTCTTTTTCTTTCTGTAAATAATTTTTATCCTATAAAAATTATACATGTATATCCAATACTTGCCATGCCTTCCTTTCCTTTCCTGCAGAATAAGAATTTCTAAAAGTGAGAAATTATTTCCCTTGCTTTATATTTTTGTTCTTTTTAACCTTTTTAGAGTACTTAAAGAATCACAATAGACAAAGCATTTTATTCCTATTAAAATATGAAAACGTAAGACTTTTATACTATACTGTGAATTGCCTAATTTGCTACATTTTAATGATTCACCTGAGTTTCTAAAAATAAACAAAAACCTTAATGATTTCCAACTCACCAAAGAGTTATTTAAATATTTTAGGAATTGCTTTTTTCTTCTTTGCATCTACAGAATAGTGAATACTCAGAGGGAAAAGTCCCCTGCTGCATGTAAGGTTTTAGTATCACAGCACTGTTATATATCAGAAAACATTTTTTATAGCAATCTTTCAAAAATTTTTGAGTGAAAATTCATGCAAAAATAAGCAATCTAATTTCTCAGTAGTATTCTTATTTTCCCTCATCGCTTTGTGGGGATTTAGCAGATATGTTGATTCTATTGCACTCTTATTCCAAATGTATTTTCATAGCTTCTGGGTATTCTTTCATTTTTTTGCCTTCAGAATTCATTTTCACACTTCCAAATTCCCACTTATCTCGTTGCACTTGAGGTCCTAGATGGCCAGCTTTCCTATGGTCAGTTGTCTTAAATTCAGAGCATTTGATGGTAAAATTACCCCTAAGTCTTGTTATCTGAGAAGACACTGTAAACATATAGACAGTCAAAGGAATTAGAAGTTTTAAATACTTATACGACTATGGAGAATATGCCTCACTTTCAAACTGGGCTTAATTTAATTCTTTGCTACCTAACATTTCACTGTCCTTAGGTACATCAGATTTTGATATCCAGAACAACCTAATGTGGTTAGTAGATTTTCAGACAACTAAATGTTGAACTCATCCAAATAGTTAAATATGTTTGAAGGTATTTACCCTGATGCGTACTCTGAAGACACTGCTAGCATTTCAGGAAAATTTGTCTAAACAATTACTTCTGAAATGGAAGTATCTCATTAGAAACCAACAGTGAATTTCTAATGAGATACTTCCATATCACAAAATCACAGAATCATAGGGGTTGGAAGGGACCTCTAGAGATCATCGAGTCCAACCCCCCTGCCAAAGCAGCTCCCTACACCAGGTTGCACAGGTAGGTGTCCAGGCACATCTTGAACATCTCCAGAGAAGGAGACTCCACCACCTCTCTGTGCAGCCTGTGCCAGTGCTCCATCGCTCTCACTGTGGAGAAGTTCCCAATCACATTCGTGCAGAACCTCCTATGCTTCAGTTTGTGGCCACTTCCCCTTATTCTATCGCCATACACTGCTAAGAGTCCAGCCTCATCCCTTTTCCTGCTGCTCCTTAGATATTTATACATATGGATCATATCCTCTCTGAGTCTTCTTTTTTCAATGCTGAACAGACCCAGGTCTCTCAGCCTTTCCTCATAGGAGAGGTGCCCCAAGTCCTTTATCATCTTTGTAACTCTCCGCTGGACTCTTTCAAGGAGATCCCTGTCTTTTTTGTACTGAGGAGCCCATGACTGGACACAGTACTCCAGGTGAGGCCTCACTAGGGAAGGGTAGAGGGGGAGGATCACCTCCCTTGACCTACCGGCCATGCTCTTTTTAATGCATCCCAGGATACTGTCGGCCTTCTTGGACACCAGGGCACACTGCTGGCTCATGGCCAACCTGTTACCCAGCAGGATATATATCACAATTATCTAACTGACATTTAGATGTCTTAAGCAATAAAAAAAGCAAACTAAAAAGAACAACACAGGTAGAAGAAAAACTTCATTATTAAAAGTTGTTTATGACATTCAGTATTGTCTATCACTCTTCAGTGCATAGGCAATAAAGTACAAAAAAACAAATTAGCACAAAAAGTTTACCTTGTTTACGAGCTACAGAAAAATGAGGCAATTAGCAACCTGAAAATAAGTGAGCTTCAGAAAGCATCTACATTCCTGACGTAGAGCTCCTCTTTTCCTAATATCCCCAAAACAGATGATAGTAAAATAATATACTTCCATATAGATAGTTTCGGACATATCTTGTGTTCCGAAAAGCCTAACCAAATTCACTGTAACACAAATAAAAATATATACTTTTAATATGTTAAATTTACTCTACATCACTATACAATACATATAAAAGAGATATTTTTTAAATGCATGATCATGGAACAGATGAAAAAAATATATTTTACAGATATGTTGTCATGTACTTACCATAGAGGACATAAACAGAAATGAATAGCATCTGGATGAATTAATCAAGCTTATATCTTGAGAATACTTATAGTCTACTTAGAAGTTTAAGAAGTTTCAAAACCACAATCTTTTTTATATGTATAAATAAACAAATACATAAATAATAAATAAAATTTGTGATCCACATTAAGGTAACAGGAGACAAGTAGATCATATAGTTTTTCTTAAAGCTTAAGGCAAAATTGCTAGCCCAAAACTAGTGAATAGTGGATATATTTTAAAAGCAGTCAAGAATCATACTTCTAATACTCTTAACGAGAATATTTATCTGTGTTAAATGTTCTGCAGCACCTCTGGCAACTATTTTGGATCTTATATGTTTTCACTGTTTACAGTAATGGTGCTTTTTTCAGTTTTTAGTTCTTCATCTACCACTCTGCTATTTTATTCTGTACACAACGTTAGTTTAACTCTTGTAGCCCTCATTTCAGCACCTAGAAATTTAGCCAGTTGATAAGAAGCATTGCTTAACTGTGTATTCTTCTCTGACACTAGCTATAACCAGTTAATTTGCACCCACTGAAGGGCTGCCTATTTACAGAGACCTCAGCTGGCATGTCTTGGAAAGAGGGGAGAAAATTAAAGATGTCTAGTTTTTTAAAAGACTCGTCTGTGAACTACAACATTTCTGGGCAAGCTATGGTTTTCCTAATGAGCACTTTCCTTTTGTTATTGAATGTTCTTAACTCTTCAGCTTGGTCTTATCTAAGTGCTATCAATAATTACTGTAACAGTTTCTTTGTCTAACTGAAATCTCTAGAAATTCCTACATAGCTATCAGCCTTATTTCTCCTTTCTGTTGTTAACAGTGTTGGAAACGGCAAAGGTTTAATTTCTGTCTTAGAATTCACAATCAGCAGATGAAGGTATAAAATCTGGGCAAAATATTTTAGAAAAAGTTAAATAGTGATGACTGAAAAAACAGTTTCTGTTTAACATTAACTACAGAGTTGTTTCTTTATGCTTTTTTTTTTTTTCTATGTATTCAAATGTTCTAGATTTCTCTGAGCACACTTAAAAGAGATTTTTCATAACGTGATAAAAAAATAAAAGAAGCTAACATTAATAGGTCGCTCTGAAAGCAATGCTTCAAATTTATGGAAACTAAAACAAGGAACACAATAACACCATTTCATAGAGCACATTCTCAGCTACAAAACACGACACTATTTTTCAGCATGGTTACCACCATTAGCTATGCATTTTCACCAACCATGAACAAGAGCCTGCATGCCATGCTCATAAGAATCAGTATGGTTGTCTGGAACACAATTTGTTTTTCTTGTCACTGTCACCACTCCATAATTATTCTCCAAAGCAGATGAAAGTCAGTGGATGAAATCTTTTCGACATGGAGGAATTATTTTCAGAGCAACTCTTGTAAAACAAATATTAACTCTTACAACCTAATCCAGGCAGGAGCAGTACCTATTCCGTTCAGTAACTGCCTCCTTTTTGGACATCATCCCTGTCCTGAGTTCCCATGCATATCTTTATTTAATCATACCCAAACCTTTTATCTCATCAGTGTACCCTTACTCTGAAGGAAATCTGTGTAGTTATCATTATTTCTGTCACTTCATATGCCAGCTGTCTACTGCTTTCATAACAACTTGCAACTTCTTGTACAAGTGTATGCAGCGTGCTTCATTGCAGATGACTTGTCAAATAATCAAAAGACTTTAATTATGAGAAGAATCTTGCTCTTATGGGCCCAGTTGTATAGTTAGATCAGGATTATATGTCTTTAATTGAGACACTGTAAAATGTGATTGATTGTGACAAAGACTGTTCACCATATGTAGGTGAACAGATTCCGTCTGAACGTATTCAAAAGCAATGACATGTTATCTACATACCAATATCTAGATATATTATCATAAGTTGGAATTAATGTTGTATAGTGAAATTATTAGTAGAGGTAGCAAAGTGAAAAATGGGAAACAGGTAACAAGAAGGAAAGGACTTAAGAAAAATAATCTGATATTTACTGCCCACTATAGTGACATTTAAAACATGCTTCTTGTTTTTTTTTAATTTAGTTGCTTTTCTGAATTTATATTCTAACAGCTTTTTCCCCACTCCTAACATCTTTCTATAGTCAAATGTGATGGTCTGACTAAAAACTGAGCCAATATTTTACAGTTTCAGCTTAGTATTATATAGAAAATAATTTATACTTCATAATAAAATTATGTCTTAATCAGGGGACTTTGATTCAAATATCACAATGTGTTTTCTGAATGTCATCAGTTGCATTTTAGAGGCTAGCTCCTGCAACCAGTCCTGGAAGTGAAATAGAGTTGCACAAAGCTGAGTGTGTGGCCACATCTTCCACATGCCTACAGCCTCAATATATCTGTGAGATATTCATATGAGATAGACTGTATCCAGAAGAAACTGTTGCAGGAGATTAGAAAGGTTAATAGCTGAATGTCTACCAGGTTCAGAAATCCCACTTTCAGCACACATTTCTAAATGCCTTTTATGTGGTACTAATGGCCTGTAACTCTGATCAAAGTCAGGGGGAAGTCAGCTACAGTGTGTGAAAATGAGGTCGCAGGAATATAAAGCTGAGCGTGGAAAGAATCCCAGGTGGCAGGAAACTGGATTTCAAAATGATAACTAAAACCAAAATGGAGACTTAGACGCACACAACATATTGTACACTGAGCTTCTTTATATAATAGCCTTTAGATTCTAGTGTACACAGCTCTATCACTAATCCTGAAACTAGAAAATGTATCTTTGGCAGCCCTGCATGGCGCCTTCTAGGTGTGGGATCTTTCATCATCCTGAGCTTGTGCTTGCAGGAAAGCGAAATCACTGTTAGGGGGAAAATTCTCAGAGCCATTTGACAGATAGCTGCATGCTGACATGGCAAAATTGTGTAGATCAACAAATCTATCTGCTGGTTTCCAAAACATGATAACAAACATATAAAGGATGAACTGAACTTGGTAACTTCATCTTTTCTTTTTCTTTTTTTTCTTTTTTTCCTTTTTTTTTTTTAAGGTAATAGAAGGACATTTTTCAAAAACGTGTGACATTGCAGATGGCTCCCTGAAGATCAGCTTCTCTACATTATACTTCCAATTAAGCTAGTTATTCCTGTCTTAAAAGCAAATGGCAAGAAATGCAGTGTTTAACATAATGGGCATGCTAACTTACTGTTAAATATACAGGCAGGCAGCAAGCAACCACAAGAACTATACCATACCTGCTGGGGAATTCAATTGTTTTAATCCATAGTGACAAAACCATCCTCTGGGTTTCAAGCAGAAAAATACCACATGAACAGCCTAAAATTAAGAATGGCAGTGAACAGGGCTATTCACTGACTTGGGGAAAAGATTGCAGCACAGGAATTTTTAAACCATGAGATCTCATAGTAGGAGTAGAAGAGAGCATTAGACATGTGACAGACTTGTAGAGAATAAAGAACAAGACTAGGATTAATTTTTGATAGTATATATCTGAACTGAGTACTGAAATCTTTAAATGAAAGGCAGGGACCAAACTAAGTGAAAATCTAGGTTTTCACTCATAGAAATCCTGGATCCTGACTTAAAGGACAGCAGTGTATTTGCACCATGCTAGAATGCTAGAAAGCTGAAGTCAGAGCTCAGAAGCACAACTTCAGATGACAGATATTTCTCTCTAAGGTTTTTGTGCTTGGAAAATACAAGTATATCCAGCTGGACTATCTCCTGTTAGTTTTCTCTTACTGAATAGAATCCCATATCAGTTGACTGACCAATCTCTTGTTATTGCATATGAATATTCCAAAAAGTGCAATACAAAATTAATGAAATTGAAAAATCAGAGCCCACCATATAAGCAAAGGATCTGATTTCTTTTCCTGCCTTACATTGTGATTATGAGAGTATAACTCAGCCAAATTCAGTGCAGCGTCTCCTGATTTTTAAGTGCCAGGATTGTGCCCCAAATCTCCATGTTATAGTGGCAGAATAAAGTCTGCTAAGTCTTGTAGTGACAAGACAGGTCACTGAAATTGTGATTATCTCTAATTGACATTTAGACAGGCTGTAACATTCTTTATATGCTTCCAAGTGGCAGCTCAGAAGGATGTGAATGTCTTTTCTATCACGCAGAGCAGCGAAAAAAAACCACGAAGAACACATTTTCATTCTTCTCCTTTGAACTGATTGTTCACACTGCTCAGTATGAATGGGAACAAGTGTACACCTATAGGAAATGACTCTAGGAAAGTAATGTTTTTTATCCATATAAATGTTCACTCTATTATATTTCACTCTAACATATAAAAGCTGCTGTAGCTAACGATGCACCCTATCAGACACTGTCTTAACAAAAAATGTTTTTTTTTGTTTTGCCTTCTCTCTACAATGAACTATTAAGTTATGAATCATGTAGATATCCCTGGCAGTCCAAGAATAGTCATGACAACATTCACATAACAGAAATGGCTTTTTATTTTTTATGTTTTTTTGTTTTTTTTTAATTGGTTGGAAATATAAGCACTGAGGTACTAACAGGCTGACTCCTGTTCTTACACCTGACATTAGAATGGTTCCAAAGAATGATTAACAATCAGGCGATAAGTGCTTTATATATAAAAATATAAATA
>VXAB01013089.1:295808-382784 GCA_013399175.1 Odontophorus gujanensis | reverse complement strand
AAATATAATATATTTTGATAAATAATAGAGCCAACATTGATCTTTCTGTCCTTCATTGCTAGTAGAGTCTTTGTTCTGTAAGCTAAGATTATCTGCAGAACTGCAAAGCTCCTATAAACTTTAACTGAGCTCCAAAACAGTTGAGAAGTAAATTAGTTCTCAAAGATTTGAAGAGTACAATACTGAGCTATTCACACTGTATCCTGGAAAAGTTTTGGGAGTTTTGAATGTATAGAATTCATGGAAAAATGGGATCGCCATTCTTACTTCTGATAAATTGCTCAGATTCATCAAAGGGTAAAGTCTATTTTTGTTCTAAATATGGTGTGAATGTGTGAAGAGGTAAGTTTTTTGGGGGATAAATTTTGTTGTTCTCCTAGACATGAGAAGACTAAATAATACAGAGAGGAGATAAAATTAGAAATACAATTTAAAATATGACCTGGTGAAAAACTCCAGATACATTACATGTGCTTTTTCTCCCTCCAGAAATCCAAGTACTGAAGAAACAGGAAGCACATAAGAAAACCACAGATTTGATGAAAAATATTTTTGGAAGCCAAATCTCTTTTACTTTTTAAATAAAACTGTTTTCTTTATTGAACAGATTTTAATATTAAAATATTCAATTACAAACCAGAAGATACCTATAGAGATAAAACATTAGATTTCACTGAAGAATGTCTTGTCAAAAGACAGATCTGGCGCATGAAAAGTATTACAGCACTTTGTTCCACTACCTTGTTCTTTTGTGAGGTAATCCTTAAATCTTTCTCAACTTTTAGAAGCTAACAACAGCTTTAAAGCATTAGTGTGCTTGTCAAGAGTCAGAAAGTCGTGGTGAAGCTGAAGACATTTTCTTTCCAACACTACTTTCCCAGGGTGTTCTGCTTAGGCTGACCATACCACACCTAATTTCAGGAGCAATGCTTTGTCTCTATGCCATCTACACCTTTCCCAGTAGATTCTCTCGTTGTTGACTTAAATTGGTAATAATATTATAGCACACCTCCATGGAGACTCACAGTACTTTTGCTAAGAGCAGAATGTGGCAACTAGTACACAAATTTGTTCTCTGCATTTCCTTAAGAGGGGAGGAGAAAGGAGGTGAGGAAGAAAACAGCGTCTTGAACATGACTGAAACATGACTGCATGGAACAATTTTGCACTGTTTATGCTGTCCAACAATTCTCTGAATGTATTTCCCCATGATTATCTATATAAAACAGATTAATTATTAGATATCAGTAATTCTTCAAAGGAGCTACATTTTATGAAAACAAAAACAAAAACACAAACAAAAAATCTGTAATAGTGGTGATTTCAAAGAGCTTTATCTCAAGAAAAATAATATAAGAATTCTACTGTGATCCTCTGAATAGTGTTGCAAAAGTGAGTTCAAAAGGATGAAGGAAAACTGAAGAAGCAGCCTTTTATACATTTGCCAATAGAAATGAAATTACTCTCCTATTTTTTCTATATTTGCACATAAATGTGAAAACAGTTTGCTGTGATACTGTATGAACAGACAAAATGATTAAGAACTCATATGGACAGGTCTTAAATATTGGATATTGGCCTCATCAAATTTAACTATAGATTCATTTTGGTAGCAACGTGTCTAATTCTCCTTGAGACTTCTGAAATTCCTTTATATATCAGCCTCCATTCTTTAGCATTAAAACACTCCTTAAAACTATAGAATTTACTAGGGCTGCGGTATGATGTGAAGCAATAAATATTTACATTAAAACCCATGAACTTTTGGTTCTTAATTTCATGTTTCTAAAATGGAGAACATTCTCTTACTCAGTGAGGTGTTGCAAACATAAATTCATGTTTATGAGACACAGAGAGACATTATTATCATTAGTTCTGCATAGAGAATTAAACATGAAACAACAAATTGACTTCCTGAGAGAATAACCTGCTGAGAACTTTGAAGTTCCCAGACTATCTGATTAAAATAGCATGTATGCAAAAGAACAAGGGTTGCTACATAAACATGACAGTACTGGAAAATAACTGTAAGATTTCTACTCGAAGTATTTGTTTAAATACTCATGACTGTATTTTAATAACATATAAATTTGAACAAAATTTGTGCACATTTTGCTCCTTCAAAATACCTATACCTACTAAGATTTAGGCATTTTTTTCTGTGAATAAACTGTTTTTTTCCTTCTGTTAAGAATCTTATCAGTACATCCCAGAAGAGGATCCACCCTACTGCTCCCAAGTAGGGCAGGACACATGAAAGGCAATGGTGAACCACTACTTGGGTGTTTGGCATTACAGAACTGTTTGAAAAAGAAGCAAGTTCTTCTATTACAGATCCAGCTGTAATGCACACAGGTTTTTCTCTCACTACTTGATTTGTAGATGCTTTGGATCTGTGCCGTGTTAAGTGGCAACAGTTTATTACAAGTGAAGAGCAAAATGAAATATCTTTAGCATGGTAATATTAGAAATCTAAATAATTAATTCTCTGAAAGATTAGATAGATTGTGTAAAGTAAATGTGCTCTGTGATAGGGCAAATAAATATCTGTACTTTTTTTAATTCATAATAAATTTCCCCTATTTTTGGCATCTTTTCAGCCAATCCAGAATCTTGCAGTTATAGCTGACCACATCCGAATGCATCACTGGCATAGCACCCTTACCATGCTCCGAAAATAATGCCTTCTATTTAATTATGTTGACCAACAATTTCAGAGATGGATGTTGGTGGTATGACAGTAGAGGATGAACCTTCCCACCAATATTTTCACTATATTTTGTTGCCTTGTTGCAGATAGCAGCAGAGAGGTAGTCTGAGCAAATGTCATCTGACATGGAATTGGGTATGAAGAAACAGTGTGTAATTGAATTACTCCATGCAGAAAAAATGGTACCCACTGACATTCATTTACACTTGCTGAATGTTTCTGGAGACAAAACGGTGAATGTGAGCACAGTGAGGCAGTGGGCAGTGTGTTTCAGCAGTAGCAATAACAATGTGAAAGATATGTCAAGTTCTGGACAGCCATGAACAGTTGTCACACCACAAAATAAGGAGTACCTAGATCAGCTTGTCCATACAATTCAGATAATGGTAGCAACTATGTTGTAAAAGAGTGCTTTGTAGCTGAGAATATGCTCTATTAAATAATGCTATTATGCTATTTGTACCTGATTTAGTTGCCAAAAAAATAAATAGGATGCATTACTTTCAGAGTGACACATATTTATTGAATGTTCTCTGCAAAATTATTCAAAAACTATGAATATTGGCTTATAAGGAGTTTTTGGTTTTTTGTTTTCTTGGTTTGTGTGGTACACATTGATGATATTTGTTGAATACTAACCTGAATTTGAGAAACTGTGTTCCCAATTTATGTTTTCCATCCACAGCACGAAATAATACAGTGGAGCAAATGAATGCTGGATCTCGTCTGGCCATGGAGTCTGACTACTATTCACATCTGAACTGCAAGCAATTAATTTCTTCCCACAGGTCAGTTAAGCACAGCCATAGGGACCCATTTCCATGGGTTATATGCACCTTTGAACAGGCATTTATATACCATAAATTATACACATGATTTGAAGAGCAGTGCTTTGCAGCTTCCTTCCATGTAGGCTTAGCCTGTGTTATTAACTACTTATACAAAAAGCATGCATCACAAGTTAATGGGCTTAAGGCTGACACAAGGCTTTCAATAACCACTGAAAACAGCAAGAATTGCTAGCCACACATACACATTCTTCAGCGAGAACTCAATATTCCACTTTATAATAAAGTGCTTCTTATGGTTAATAGTTCCAACAGACCATTTTAGACCATGCTGTGCTCTGTAATATGTGAAACAATTTTGGGCTGAAATCACTGCTGCTTGAATGTTTTGCCAACTTAACTGAATTCTGGTTCCCCATACTTGTAGACTGAATAATTCAGTCCAGTCTTTTCCAAAATCAAAGCCAGGTGCCACATGTCCTATCCCAGTTCAGCCTCCCTTCCAGTCCACTGGCAACAGACTACCAGAATATTTTCTCTATCTTATTCCTCTTGAGGACACTATACCAACCAAGAGTCACCCAATGTCAGTATATCTTCTGTTCCTAGTTTTGAGGTGCTGACAGCCCTCCACAATGAAATCTGTCATCAAATCCCCCTAGTCTTTTGTCATGGAAATAACAGGTCTCTTCCCCAGTGAAAAAAATTAAGTCTTCACAATTCTCTGCTTCTGGTTTTCCCTAGAAGTGTGAAATGAGGGAGGGACAGAGAAGATCCCAGAGGAAACTTCAAAGGATGTTTTGTTATTTACTATAAGGGCAAATAGCCATTCAGACTTCCTCTGCATTTCTTTCTGAAGAAACTTGCACTAATTATTCAAAATAGAAGGTTAGTATTTTCATCTGGGAATTGTCATATTTTTTTTCACAGTTCAAATTTCTGCTAAGAACTATTTCTGCCACAGAGTAGTGAATGAAATTAGATTTATTTCCAAAAGCTACAAAACAAAACAATGAATAAACAAACAAAATCAATCAACAAACCAACAAAACAAACAAATAACAGAGAGGGAGAAAAAGTGAAGGAAAATGGAAATGGAAAAAGAAAAAAAAGGAATAAAAAAAGAAAAAAGAAAAGAGAAAGAAAGAAAGAAAGAAAGAAAGAAAGAAAGAAAGAAAGAAAGAAAGAAAGAAAGAAAGAAAGAAAGAAAGAAAGAAAGAAAGAAAGAAAGAAAGAAAGAAAGAAAGAAAGAAAGAAAGAAAGAAAGAAAGAAAGAAAGAAAGAAAGAAAGAAAAAGAAAGAAAAAGAAATAAATAAAAAAAGAAAAAAAGAGAAAAAAGAGGAAAAGATTAAACACATTCATGCTATTATTTGCCTGGTCCTGTCTGGCTAAATACTTCAAAACTAGATGGAACTCATACATACATATTTTTGAATTCTGTATTCACAGAATTTAATCATATCTGATTTGAATTCTCTAGACATAGTTTTGTAGTTAACTCAAAACCATACATCTAAGGCACATTAAAAATATCTTTGACAGGAATCCCAATAAAGTGCATTTTAAATGCTAAAAATAGCAGCAGTAGTTACCTTTTTTTTTTTTTTTTTTTCAGAAAGAGCATCTGCTACAAACCTAATATATTATAGCTTATTCCTATAATATAATACTATACTATATTATATTATACATATATAATGTATTATATAATTATTATTATAATATATTGCATATAATATAATACTGTGGTCAAGCAATATATTTTTACGATGAAATATTCCAAACTCTACTGATATTTAATATCTTTTGTTGTTTATCCTAAGATATAATGCCACTAAATATCTACATATGGCAAATGTATACGCTGGTAGAATCAAAGAAAGTTATGTCAATATTCTTATGTTGGGTATGAACAACAACAGAATGCTCAGAAGAGAGGAACTGTGGGCTTTGTTTTAGGAAGACAGGAAGATTAATAAAGTAAATGCAGGGATTTATTCAAACAAATGCAAATGAATTGTCATATCAAGTTCATTTTCTTTGTCTCCTCTAAATAAAATTGCATCTAAGTTCTTGCAAAGTGTTTTTGTCCTCTTCTGGGAACACAGTGTAAACACAAACTTTTAATATTTGTGTTTTTATGTATAAAAATCCATGAACAAAGAGCTTCACCACTCTAAAGGTCGCACAGCATTTCAACAATAGGTTTAGTTGATTTGAATAGCCTTTTGGCATGTTGATTTATGCTGTAAGAGTGGCCAAGGTTTTTAACAGTTTAAACAGGATAAAGGGGTAGAGAGAGCATGCTGGGCAAAATGCATTCCAAAATTTAAGGTCTTGAAATGTTTGAATTAAACCAAAGTGACATGCATTCATTCTTCGCAAATTTGCTGTAATTATATCTTGAAATTCTGAAACAAGGCTGAGATCACCCGCCAGCTGATCTGAGGCGATACTGGTTCCCATTATAGGAACTACGTTTCAAGCTGTTGGCTACATACCTAGACATTAAGTAAATGGTGCAATACGTCTGTTAATATAAAATTATTTCAGAACTAAGGGCATTTGACCAATCTTTGCTGAAGATGTGGATGAAAATCAAAAAGAAACATAAAATAAAATAACTAAGAGACATAAAAAATATAATACTGAATTATCTAAAATTAGTATAACAATACGGTGCAATTTACCTGAGCCCTTTCTGTGTATGCACCTCTTCTGACTCTATTTGCTAAAATAGAGACAGCCTGGTTTACAGATCACATATATTAGGCTAACCTGCTGTGTGAAGGAAGGCTTCACATCCAGGATAGTCAAATTACTACTCAGCATCAGTAACTACAGACTTGGAAGACTGTCCTAAAGAAGCATTTTTTATAATTATTTTTTAATGCATACAATCTGTATATGCATACATCTGTATGTAACCATGGTTTTGGTTCAAGATGAGCCTCATATTACTGTATGCTGCTGCATACAGAAACCTGCTCTTACAAAGTTTCCTAGGCACCTGCTCTTGGCCAGTACCAGAGACAAGATGGCATATGACAATACACAGGTCCAGTGCTGCTGCCCTTATGCTGGTCAAGTGACTCAGGAGGTGTGCTTGCACAAATCCATTAAGGCATGTATGAGCATCTGTGCAGGGTAGAACAAACCTGATGAGACTTTCCTGCAATCTGTTACAAGCTCATTTACAGGATAAGAAGCAGTTTGTATCACTGCCTCTTTGTCAGATATTTGGGCACCTAACTTGAGGTGCTCAAGCTGGATTACAACAGCTCCCTTTAGAGATTTCAGCTGCCTCTAGAGATTTCAGAGTACTGCAAGTACTGCACCAAAGAAATCCAGTAGAACTGAACTGCAATGGATTTGCCACTTGTACTGCAGCTTCAGACACATTTTCTACACGTAGTTCATTTTATATTAAACATAACTTTTAACTCCATTGTTAACATATCTTCTAAGGCATTTTCTATTGAAAAGTATATCCATATATGTCTGCATACATAATCATGTTTGTTTTTTTTTCTTTTACCATGACTGCCTGTCTTATTTAGAAAAATATTTTTTCTTGTTTTGTGCTTTAGCAATTGCAACAAATACATA
The DNA here is from genome assembly GCA_013399175.1 of Odontophorus gujanensis. NCBI lineage: Eukaryota > Metazoa > Chordata > Aves > Galliformes > Odontophoridae > Odontophorus > Odontophorus gujanensis. Next base: position 375,676 of record VXAB01013089.1, on the reverse strand, counting down.
CCATTTTTCTACTTTATGTTTCTGAATAGAAAGTAGAGCTGCAAAGGACTTCCCACTGAGAAGCACTTTCCAAACAATTTAGCTACTCTGAATGTAGATTTGGTAAGTGCAAGCTGCACTGACAGAGCTGCTGTACAACATGCAAAGCTTTAAGCAGGTGCAAATGAATTCACTTCGTCCTGAGAACCTGCACCTGCTGGAGTGCTCTCCTTATAGACAGCCTGAGTGAGATGGAGCAGCTTCTTTCCAAACTGAGACAAACATATGTGCTGAATTATTGAAACAAAGTTCTATTGCAGGATCACTTAACTCTGATAAGCAAATGTGGAAGCACCGTTTTTTTTTTGTTTTTGTTTTTTTTTTTGTGGGTTTTTTTTTTTTTTTTTTTTGAGAATATAAGTTACTAAACACAAACTTTCTTACTCTTGAAAAAGAAGTTTTCAGATTCTTTTTATAATTATATTAGTTAAATGTATGGGTAGGTCAGGAAAAATAAAGGAATGTGAGAGAACCTTGAAACTGGAAGTCATTTAAGGTGAATATTTGTTGTTATTATTATTGTTATTTAAAAGTGCTATATGTCTCTGATGTGTATTAGAAATAGGTATACTTTCATGACATTACTACATTTGCTAATACTGAGAAATATGAAAAAAAAAAGTCAATGAGTACTTCATCCCAAATGGGAAAAATAACCTGATTTTTAAAAGTTCACATTTGCCTATTCTATTCCAATATTTTTCTTTATCATTTCTTTTTCTTTCCCGGCAGGTTCCAGACTCCCTTCCTATTTTCACTTCTGTTTACCCTTTTCTTCAGTGTTCTGCTATTCACTGTTGGCTGCTTACTGATTCCCTGTAATACCTCTTTCACAATTATTTTTGGTTGTTCTCTCTCGTTCTCCCTCTCCTCTAGAAGTCTCTTTATGCTTTCAAAGGACAGCTAATGAATAGCTGACTTTCCCTTAACGTACTCACACCCAAATCCACTGGGTGCTAAGCTTTCTGCAGCTCCTTCACTGTTGCTCTTCTTTGTCTAATAGAATACTGGTTTTTCTTTTTCCCTTTGCTCAACTCCCTGTACAGAAATCAGTGCTCTGCTATGCGGAGTGGAATGTCAGTAATGCAGAAGACCCAGAACAACAACCTGATGCACAGAGAACTGTTCTCTAAAAAAAATCCTGCCTGCTGGAAAATGAGGTTTCACTTTGTTTCATCCATAGAGTATAATAAATCCATCTTTTTTTGCTTATCCCTCCCCCACTCCCTCCAATCCAGAAGTGAACAGCTCAGGCTCAAAGGATACTAGTTCAAAGAAAGTGCTTAAAATCTATTCCTTATTTACTGTATTGTAATCTTGTGTAAGATCTCAAAACATAAATGCTGTTACTTTCTTAAAGGCAAAGAAAGGCTATTACAGGGGCCAGAGAAACCTTTTGGGAGATTAGTGGGCTTTCCTCAGATTAGAAGACATGGAAAAAAAGTCTCGAATCCTTGACAGTATTTCCCTGTCTTTATGTCCTCTGGTGGCTGGTGGGATTTGCAATGTCTATCAATGTCAGTCATTGCTAGTTATGTCATGCAATGGATTATGGTTTGAAACAACCCACAACCTGATCATTCAGGAATATACAATCCACATGTACTTCATCATGCTCCAGTGCCAGAAGAGATGGGTCACAGTGAATTTCATATCCGGCTAACACACAGAGGTTGAATCTGCTTTCACTGGATTCAACGTGTTTTCCTACAGCAGCTTTTTGTCTGTATTGTCTTTACCTCTGATATTTTTGTTCTCCTGTGAACCATTTGTATGAGCATTTCTGATTCTGAAAATCTGAGGTTGTTTTGATTCATTCATTCTTCAAGCAGAAATATTATTGGTTTTATTTCCTGATTGGCTGAATGTAACTGGTGGGTTCAGACTCACTGCTGAGGTGAGAGGAGGAAATTCCTCTGAGGAGACCAGCCAGGAGTCTGTTCAAACAATCACAGGATTTGACCTGCAGAATCAGGTTAATCAGAGTCTACTGGATTTCCAAATGGATTTTGTTAGAAAATTGGCTGCATATTATGCAGAGATGGGTAAAGAGAGATTTTGCAATGCTTACTGAAGTGTTCCAGCTAATCTTATGCTAGACTAGTGCTTCGCACTTGACTCTTCACTCTCAGCTTTTCCACAAGTATATTTGATTTGAGAAAGTGAATGACTCCTAGATAAAAAATTGTTTGAGGCTTACTGGCAATTCATTTAAGGTACAGGACGGTTAGATGGTTGCCTGGGCTGTGTCTTTGCTAACGTGATTCATTCTAATATTATAAAGTTATCTGCTTCATGTGAATTTGATCTGAACCAGTGTTCCACTTTTTTCTTGGAATTATACTAGCTGTCACAGTACTTCATCACAGACAAGCAGAGAACTTCACTTGTACCAGCAACAGGACAGAAATGAATGATTTCAGTTGCCTTCACCATTGCTTTTTATTGTTTCTAAATGGACAATACTGAGTATCTTGGGGATATATTCTTACCCTCTTACCTTATATTTATGAAGTATTTAATATAACAATGCTGAGGGTTTTCATTTTCAAGACTTAAAGCAAGGAATGACTACTTAATTTAGCTGTTTGGCATAGGAATGATATGGCCTTGATTCCTCATGCAATTAGAGCACACTTTTAACTCTGTTTGGCCAGGCTGCTTCCCAACTAGGCATTGTGAGAGACACTGTGTTCTACCCATATTGTTATGATGCTGAAGTAATGCTGCAGAGGAATCATTAGGTCGCAGCTTGAACTGGTGATTGAGCACCTGGTGAAGGGGTGTGGCTGGCCCATGCAATACAGGCAGATTGTTAGCAACTGTGCTCCCTAGGTGACTAGAAGGGGAGGACCCTGGATGGAACTATCCTGGGCTTGTAAAAGATCCACCTAAGCTGCTTCCTGAGAAGGTGTGCTGAGATCCCTTTCATCAGCTGAGTGAGTTCAGTTCTTCTTTCTATATATGATTATTGGTTTGCTTGTTAATACTTTACCTACTATTGCTTCCAATGTGTCAAGATTAAATATGGTGTGTTTTGTTAGGCCTACTTACTAGAAAGGCCTAAGTCATGAAAAAGATGAAGAAACTTAGTAGAAAGCTGCAAAATTAGTTAGTAAGAGGTGTAAAAATTGAAGAAATTAATCTTTGTTCCACTAAGTTACAGTCTTGTTTTGAGGGAGGACTGGTGTGAATGGACAAATTAGAGTAAGGGTGAGCACTGATGTTCCCATGGGAGCCCTTTTTTATTCTCTGCTCACAAACACACATATAGACAGACAAAATTTCTGTATCTATCAAAGAACTTCAGTGGATAACATGAGAAATGCACATCTTCACCTGTCAGAGGGGGAGCTACTCCAGAAAGTAGACAGGAGTGGAAAATGTGTGTTTGGGCAGAATATATGGAGCTACAGATAGCTATATGCTTGCATTGCTATATCATCCCATAGGTGGGATCTTGGTTTTGTACTTGGTGTTTATGTCTGCTTTTAACGTTCACGGATCTATCTCAGCTGTGTGACCACTGCTTCGTTGTTGTGTCGTCACCCCTGTGCCCACTGCCGCTGGGTGGGAGGGGACAGGTGACGGATCTCTCCTCGCTATGCCGCCTTTCTCCCGCGCGATGGCAGCAGTTCGGAGCAATCCGCCGCTGGGAGAGGGGAGCGGATGGGGGCTGCAGTCCGAGCCCGGGCCGAGGGACATGGAGCAGCTTGGGGGCAGGGGCAGGTGGGGATGGGGCAGCGCGGTGTCGTTCTCTAATGCGGGAGACACGTCGTTTTTCTGAGTGCTCAGCATCTCGGCTTGTACTTACCCGAGTGCGTTTTCAGAGTTCCAGTTATCAACTGGAGTATGTCTGTGAGTGGTCGCTTCCCAATTAGTCTGAAACTTTTGGAAACAGAAGAGTACCGTTTTTTTTTTTTCCTTTATTAACTACAATTTTTCCAGCAGTTTCTCCCCAAGTTTGCAAGACCAAATATATTTCTTTTGGTGTCTGAAGCATTCACGGTAATGAACTAAGTCATGAAGATCAAACTGGGCTCAAACTTTTTATACAAATGGAGTAATTTTTTTATTTTTTTATTTTTTTTTTGCTGAAATGCAATTTTAGGATGTACTATGAAATACATTAAAGATTGTTTGTTAGAAATGAAAAATAAATTGCCTTTATTTTGTCACAATGTTTTAATTATTTTTTTTTATATTATCTGATTCAGAGAGGAACTGCTCATTTTACAAAGCTCTAGTGCACCTTGCACAAGCAGTCCAGAGAAGCTGGGGTGCCCCAGCTCTGTAGGAATTCAAGGCCAGGATGAATGGGACCCTAGGCAGCCTGAGATGGTGGGTGATAGCCCTGCCCCCAGCAGCAGGTAGGAGTTGGATGATCTTTGAGGTCCTTTCCAACCCAAGTCATACTGTGCTTCTATACACAGAACCTTCCAGATTTTTATTTGAAATTGCAATAGAGCAATTAGTTGTTAAACTACTATTGTTGATTATAAAAAACAAAGCTTAGAAATTACAGGAAACTAGATATTCAGTGTAGAGTCTGTGTGTTTGTGTAAATGTAATCTCCTGGAAGAAACTGGTTATCTGGGAAGAAAATATCTTAGGGGTGAACAAATAAAACTTTGCATGGAGTTTTGATTTGAAATTTGATTCTCCAAAATAAAATTTCAAGCAGTAGAAAACAACACTTGACACAGGCTGCAGTTACAGTGGAGTGAGAAAACCCGAGTACTGTTTTCCACTGAAGCCCAGATATTCCACTTAATGAGACTGGATACTGTGAAATGTGCATATTAGGGGGAAGGATCAAACCACATCTGTTCACTGACACAAAGGTTGGAACCAGGGCGTGAGTTTTAAAATTAGCAATATTGTGTCTTTCTTCTCTTTTTATTTAAAGAAGCCCCATGAAAAATAAGTTTTAAATGCATAGCCCCAAGAAATTAAGAAACTTTCCTTCTACAGCTACTTGATTTGTGTATTCCCATAAGAAATAAGCCCATCTGAATTCAAGTCCATTTGGAAGGAGATTTCGGTTTAGTTTCTTTACTTCTCTAGAGACACTCTTAAATGTCAGACTGAGACTTCCTTGTTTAGAAGGAGGTCAAGCCCTGTAACTCTTTTGCTTTTTTTTTTATTTTTTTATTTTTATTATTTCATTTTTGCTGTTTTGTAGGCTCAAAACTGTTTTACGGAAGTTTGTGGCAATCATAAGGAAAACACAATGTTCAGTATTTAACAGGAAATCACTGTCAGATACAGGACTTTGGCATACAATTCCTCATGTTAGCCATGGAAGTCTTATGTACTAGTAGATAAAACCTTGGAGCTTATTTGCTCCTAGTTGGTCTGCTGGCCTAAAATAGCAACTTTATATTTTCTGTGCTTTTTTTAGGCATGTAATGATTCTGAACCCTCTTTATATTCCTTGTCTGCTTATAGGTTAAAAGTTTATTTATTATTATAAGCCCTTGATGATTTATTTCAGCATTTCTCTTAGTAGGATGGAGGCAAACTTTTACTCTTTCCCTCAGTGAATAAAAGTGTTCAATACAACAGTGGCAGGAGTTACAGAAAGGAGGCTTTCCTTTTCTTGCCCTCCTGTTATAAATCTGAACGCATTAATGACCTTGGCATGTCTTGTTGAAAATTAGTGACTAGATGAAAACAGTTTCCCAATGGAGGCAATGATTAATTCTCTAGAAAAATTCACTAGGCATCAATCAATCTAGCAAAATTGCTCAATGGTGTTGTACTAGAACATGAAAAGATAGCATTTATGAATATTAAAAGATTTTTTTTAAAGTATCAGGCTTATAAAAATAGACTGTTCAGTAACATATACTATTAAATTAGAACCTGTGTAAATATCTTAAAGTATGCTGTGATTGTCAGCTATCCTATGTGGAATGAAAAAGTACATTGGCATATTATTCCATCTTTGCTGCATGAAAATTAAAATAAATGTTTACTCTGTGGTAAACTATGGAGGAGGGCAGCATGCTTTATGATACTACTTGAAGTATAATCATATAGAAAGATTTTTTTTTGTTGTTGTTTCCATTCTATGAATAAAAAAGATCATTATTTCCTAAGGAGATCTCTGTTTTGTTCTAAATTGGTCAAGTCTGTATATCTTGAGATTGGCCTTTTGGCTGAATGATAACAAAGTGTTCACTGTGTGGGTTTTGTGACTCTACAGTCTGCCTGGGCTACTGACATCTCAGAATTCACTGAAGAGTATATGACTGGAACTAACCAATATGCCAGTGAGGTTTATGTTTGTGTTAATTATAGTTCTATACATTCTAAATATTACCTATGACATACTCCTGCATATACTACGCATGGATTGTTTAATACTAATTCACTTTGCATCATGTATTTAGAGGCTAATCAATGCCTGTATGAAATGCTTAAGTAGTATTTTAAATGCTACTCAAAAACTTCTGTGAATAGTCAGTCATATTTCAGTTTCACAATAAAACAGCGGCATCTATTTAGTACTGGAAAACATTTTCTTTCTTTCTGTTGACAGTGTAGCACTGAAAACCGAATGTTAGCAAGAGTATTAAGGGCCAGTTTTGTACTAGGATACTCTGGAACCATCTAATTAATTAATTTATGAATGGTGTCTGCATAGACCTATTAGTTGTGTGGCAGCTATTTCAGCTAGTGAAGTAGCACTAACTTTGAAACAAAATCAACCTTGATTATGCTGGAAGGATAGCAGTAGGTTTCTGTCATTATACCCTTGGGAAGACTATTGCATTAAAATAGCAGTGTGACCGACATGGGACCAAAAGATCCCAGCAACAGGTATATGCAGGCTGCTCCAGAAATAATGCCTCCTACCTATTTCCATGGAAACTACAACAGGTACAATGAACACAGTAACACTATTTGATGGAGCATATTGTCAGCTACAGAAGGCTATCTTTCAACAGTTATCACCATTAGCTGTGCGTTTTCACTTGCTATGAACAAGAACTTGCATATCACCCTCATGAAAATGTCCACCAGCAGAGGTGACCTAGTGTTTCACAGCTGCTTTCATGGCATTGTTGCTAGTAAAATGTTGCTTATGAAGTCCAGTATGCTTCATGGTCTTTTATCTGTTATGGGGCTTGGTGTTATCATCTGGTAACAGAAAAGTTGTCTTTTCTGACCTGATTCTGGAAATTAAAGTCTCTAGCTTCATCTGCATCATGAGGTAGTGGTCAGAGTTAATGGCTTGTCCAAGTTACAACAAATCTTGAAAGTTCATCCCTTTCCTATCTGAAAAAGCCAGTGCATATCATTTCATCTGCTGAGGGTTGTTTACTGAACTTCAATGAGGAATTCATTTGTCACCATTCTATTAACTGCTTTCTGGATTCCACCTTATAGTAGTGATACTACTTCTCATCACTGGCAATGATTCAATACAGGAAACTGTCATCTTCAGCCTTGCATTGGTTCAGTGCATTCTGACAAACTTGTGTATGGCGTTCTTTCTGTTCCTGTGTGAGAACTCATAGTACTCCAATGGCACAAACTTTGTGGTATTCTTACACTTACACTGTTTTCCAGCACACTGATGCCAATATTCAGCTCTGTCTGCAGTTCCCTTTTTGCAATCTGCCAATTTGCATGAAAGAGCTGATCAAGACACTTTTCATTTTGTGGCACAATAGCCCTGCATGACTATCCAGAATCTGGCTTGTCTTTCATATCACCGTCACCACTGTTGAAGCATACCACACAGTACCTTGCTGGAATCACATCACTGTTCGGTCACCATAAATGTTCAAGCATCAACAAATGCCAGTGGGTGCCATATTTTTCTGCACGGGGAAATGAAATTTCACTCTTTTGCTGTATATGCACTTCCATGACAGAAACCATTTTGCCAGTCTGCCTCTCTGCTGACATCTGTCACACGGCAGTGAAATGTAATGGGTTACTGGTGGGAACGTTGATCCTCTGGTCATGGGCAGCATAATGAAATGGGAGGCATTACTTTCACAGCAGCACTAGTATTTTAATTCATGATTATTCAAGCTCTATAGTCTCAAAATATTCTGGATCATCTTAAAAAAAATACATTTTGAAGTCCTTGATTTATGCTGAAGAAGGATGTGTAAAAGAGGAGAAGCATTTGAGGTGCATGGGTAGAGTGTTTGCTGCTTTGATAAAGGAAGCTGTAAAAATGATGTCCCTCTAGTCTAAAAACATTTTTGTCTTAAAGTTGATCATTCTGTCAGGCTTCATGTATCACCTGCAGAAGTCTCTGTTACAAAGAAAAAAAAAAAACACAACAATTTTCCTTTTTCTATGTTTCTCAAAGCAATCTATTAATTTTTTTTTTTAGTATACCTAACCCTGAAAGGGAACACATAGGTGTATGAGCTGTGCTTTGCATCAGCAGGACTAAGCTTTTAAATGCAATAGAGTTTGACAAGCTACAAAGGTTGCCATAACAGTAGCTGTACAAAGAACTACAGTGTGATAGATTATTTGGAGTTTTTCATTTAGATTGTGTCTCAGGTGTGCGTGTCCTACTTCAGAGTGGAGATACAAGCTGTGGCTAAGTTCAGTGACATTCGCTGTTGCTCATGGGCTAAGTAGGATTCTGAGTGAGGAAATGCCAGAGTTAAGATGTTATGTGCCATCAAGGTCATCCTGAGTTTGAACTTGTTCAGCATCACTTTGTTGTGCTATGGAGCTGAATGGCAGAACAACATCTGCTGTTACATGAAGGAGCTTTGGTTTGCCAGTAAATCTTAAACGAATACCAATTTTAGTCCTTTGAACAGCAGATTCTTTTGAACTGTTGGATACAGGGATCACAAGGATCAATCAGACTACTGCAGGCAGGATGTGTTCATTCAGTAGCAGCAGCTTTGGCACTAGAAAAGGATTGTTAGAGCCTGTTTTCCTTTTAGCAGCAGGAGTAAGTACTGTAAAAAAAAAAAACAGCAAACAACAACAACAAAAAACAACATAAAAAACAACAGGACTCGGTGAGATTGCATGATGCATGAACAGTGCATAATCCTTTGAATGTGCAGGGAGTTAATTACTAATGAGGAGTAAGAACAAAAATCCATTTGTTACAGTTATAAATGCTTTATGCTGAATATCCAAGTTTGAATTGTTGGTCAGGGATGCCTTTGACTTCAGAAAGGAACTCTGAGAGCATATAGCACTTTCTAGCTCCTTTGGAATTTAATCAGAAAAGTCCTGACATAAATGGATCTGTATTCAGTGGCTTAAGCTCCACAGGTTTCTATTTTGTAAATCAGATAAAATACATTCATTTTTTTGTTAACAATCTGAAGAAAAAAAAGAAGTATTTATTGGATAGGTTTCTATAAACTATCATGGAATTATACCTAGGGCTTTAGTAACTAGAAGCCAGAAGGGAAGGAGAATGAAAAAACACTCTGATATGCACCATCCTGGAAGTTACGCTACAGAATATCAAGTAGTGCACTGTCAGAAATTGGTATGAAATAAGATAAGCAGAGACCACCTTATAATAAAATTCACTGTTTTTATCTTGTCTTAGGAATGCTTGTGTATACTCAAAGAAATCAGCAATAAAAAAAAAAAAAGAAAAAACAACTAATATGTATTTATTTTTTGTATATTTTTTTCCATGAGCACAGCTTTGGCAAGATAGTTGAAAACTGTAATAACAGAATAAAAAGATGTCTGCATACAGGCATGCATGCTTACAAGCACACATTCTACTTGTATCTTGACTTGCAAATTTCTATTAATTATTTTGAGACAATAAACTTCAAAACAGAAACTGAAAGATCAGTAGCAGAAGGGTTTTGACAAATATAAGACCTGCAGCTGCATTTCTGTTTCTTTGAGAGATTTGATTTGACATCTACTCATGTTAGCATTTGGAAAAGAATAAAGCTTGGCATATGCTACTATGTATTTTCCTCCTACAGAGGACAGAAGTGGCAGGCACCCTGCTATACCTTTTAAATTGTTCCCTTATTGCACAAATTGAAAGAGAAATATTTAAACATACTTCAGAGGTTAATTTATAACAATTACTTTCTCTCTTTAAAGGCACATTTGTTTCCTGTTGCTTGAAATCTATAAAAATACAAACCACAAGAGACCACTAAACCTTTTCAATTCCCCTAAAAAAATAAATAAATAAAATTAAAAAAAAAAAAAAAGACAAGCTTTCCGAAGGAGCAAACTGACTGTATACAGTGGCCATAGAAGAAAACTTAGAGGGGATCTGATCCACATCTATAAATATCTAAGGAGTGAGAAGCAAAGGGATGAAGCTGGAGTCTTAGCAGTGTGTGGTGATAGGATGAACGGAAATGGTCACAAACTGATGCGTAGGAAGTTCTGCACAAATGTGCATGGGAACTTCTTCACAGTGCAGTGACGGAGCACTGGCACAGGCTGCACAGAGAGGTGGTGGAGTCTCCTTCTCTGGAGATGTTCAAGATCTACCTGGACGCCTACCTGTGCAACCTGGGCTGGGAGCTGCTTTGGCAGGGGGTTGGACTAGAACTCTAGAGGTCCCTTCAAACCCCTACAATTCTGTGATTTCTAAGGCAAAAAGTCCCACCTGAAGTGTGGGAAAAAGTTCACATACTTCAGTTATAGAAAAGGAAAGCAAAAATATTTTAATGTAGTGTTGTTACCCAAATAAAAGAGCATATTGATTTTGAACTATATATAGTACTTTGTTTTCATTATTTAAGTGCTAAACTTTCTCCAATACAGTGATGACACCATGCAGAATAATATGCTCAATCTAAATAAAATCAGAAGCCTGATATAAAGGTGTTTGTAAGTTCTTTATTTGACTTCAAAAAACTTTGGATTTACATCATTTGATTTATTGATATTTAATGTAACTTGATTTCTGCATGGAATGTGTGTGGAAGGAATGTAAGATGTTCCAGAGATTAAGCCACTCAAATCTCATTGGATACTGATTAGGGGAATGTAACATAGCATGCAATTAATAGGCACATGATGCAGAAAACTGCAGACTAGTGTGCAGTGGATTATGTGCTTCCATGGAGGAGGAGACAAAAGGGACAATTGTCATTGTGGGGTTATGAATGGTAATTTCTTCTGTGATAAATTCACTCACTGTGGTGACTGAAAACTCTCTTTGCATAGAGAGAGAGAGGAAAAAAGTATGTTGAGTCTTGTTGACAGACTAAGTAATCAAGTTTATTCATGCACAGCCTTGAAGACTCAGTGTTTAGAATTTTTTTTCTGCGCACATTTATTCTGTTCTTACTGAGGCCAAGCATTTATTGCCATCATTTTTTGACCTAGCAGATTATCTGCACTCAAGTTTCTCTCTCTAGCTGGACATTAGTTTTGCCATTTTTATTTCATTCAGAATCACCAGTGACTTGTGTTTTCCAGCTCTTAACGTGACAGATAACAAGGACAATAGAAAGAATTCTGTGACAGATGCAACCTTGTTGGCATCTGCAGGTGCAAACATGTTTTCAGTTTAGCTTGCTAAAGGGCATCAGTTCAGAGCCTCGGGTGGTTTGGAACATATGCTGCCGATAAAAATAATAAGAAATAAACGTATTTTGAAAGTAGTTGTGCAGGTGAATTTGTATGGAACATTTAACTCTTTGAACACTGAGGAGAAATATTTGATTGTGTCAGATTAATGAAATACCTGTGGTGAAAAAAATAAGCCTGCTAGAAATCTTAGAAGCAAAAATACATTAGTGCTCTTGTACACTGTTACAGCACTTAATGTTTTCTCTTGCAGCTTCTTTAGAAGACAATTGCCCTTGGTATCTGAGTGATATTTCAACGCTTCTTTATGGCATCTACCCAGACCCTTATTATTAAGCATTTCTTTTTCATTAATAATTGATACCCGTGTTTAAGGTTTCCAGTTGAAAATATCTCTCAAATCTACTTTATTAGATTTTGAGTAAATGTTCCCCAAATCTCCTTAGCATTTTGTTAAAAATGAATGTCATATATCTTTTGATAAAACCCACAGAGTTAAGTGCCTAATAAAATACTACATGACTAAAATGACTATTAATATTTTAGCATTTTGCTGAAGTATGAGTGTTCTCCCGGCAAAGGTATGAATCACTGGTTTTTCATTTCTTTAATTTTTTATTAATTGGTACTTGAGGCAATAAACCATAACACACAACTTTGGCTTCAGATAAGGTTTAATGAGTGCCTGACCTCAGCTTGGATAATTCTCTGTCAGTGAACTGATTCAGGATAACCCTTTGAAGCTTGAATTTCTGTATTGAATGCTAGTTGCTTTTCACTGTCCTTGACTTAAATACACAGTACTGAAAGTTGGCTTTTTATCTAAAATAAAAATGGGTTTCTATAAAAAAAGCTGTATTTTAAATGACTAATTTAGTGGAAACTTTTTTTTGTGTGTGTTTCTCTGCTTCATCAGTTACTCTGCAGTAGAACAGAAGTCTGATTATAGCTTCAGCTGAAGACTACTCATATTAATATAACTGTGTTATATAGCCTACTAAGTTGCCATAATCTGCATGACAGCTCTTCCACCTAAGCATATGTCGTTCATACAAATACATAGTAAAAATCTAGCAGAGTAACTCCTGATTCTTTTAGAAACACACAGAGTGTATCTAGAGAAACCAGAAAAGTTATTACTGAAATGAAACTGTAAGTTTTGTAGGGGTACTTGAGTAGGTTTGATAGCTTCCTGGTAACACAAAAGAATGCAGACATCTGATATAAGCTTGACTCAAGTCTCCTGAGAACAGAATTTACCAAAGGGATCTCTAGTACTTTCTAGTTCTGGCTGGAATTTGAAATACTTTGAACACAACCATTCATGCTTTAAATTGAGATTTATGTTTTCTCTTCCTCTCTGAACCCCATTGTGCAGCTGGGCATAAGAAAATGGAAAAAATGACCAACTTTTTATGACTCTAAAAAATTGTTTCAAAAAAAAAAAAAAAAAAAGATGTAGATTGCTTAAACAATAAAAATAAATAAGGTAAAAAGCAACCAAATATTTCTGCACAAGTAGCCCAGTTCTGGGCTCTGAACATATGTGAGGGAGACCAAATTAAATATGTTCTCTGACCTTTGGTAGATGTACAAATTAAGGGCAAATACCTCTTATGAGCATCATGCACGCTGACCATTGTCCTAAGTGTGTACCTTATATTCCCTGTAGGGAAAGTCTCAGGCTTCTGAGTCATTTTAACCTTCAAGAATAAATATCCAATGATTAGAAAATACCATGAACTAGCAGTGTTTGGGGTTTGAGCTTTCAAACAGAAAACTTGAAACTAACAGTTGAGAATATGCAGACAAGGGAGAGCTTACCCCTTATTTTGTGAAAGGAGATAACTAACATGTATTAAAACAGTATCCTTATACCTCTATGGTACCAGGTTAAATCAGAAGACCTAACTTGAATATTAAAATATTTTTATTTGTCAAAGTCAAAACAACTTTAAAAAAAATCTATACCTTTCTAATATTGTTTTCCTTTTTATTTTTTTTTTTAATAATTCACATCTGTGCAGTCAAAAGTAATCTCAGATGAATTCTTCAGTAAATATTCTGAAAAGAAAATAATAATAGTCTTAATTTCGTTCCTAAATAAATATGTGCTTTGGTGCTTTGCTAAAAATTGTGACCCAGGCCCTGGTCTCATCATTTGCACAGATTGATTTGAAAGATTTGAGAATTTTTACCTGTGAAATCTGCCAGTTCCCTTGTGGAGTCACATTCAATTCTGTATGAAGATTTGGACTCAGTCTTCACATTGAACACGCCAATTGCAAAGAAAATGTATCAGGGCTAACCTAGAAAGGAGAAATAGATCTAACTGCTTGCAGCTAGCAGCATAAACCTATAGAAATAAGCTGCCTCTCCATGGTTAAGATACTCCACTCCAGTGAACAGAATTAATTAAGTTCATTTCCATGCAGGACTGCCCTTGGTCCACAGAGAGTCAAAGGGCAGTTGAAGAGTATAATTACTTGTGTTAAAGAGAAAATGGCAATGGGAGTTAGCCCAGCCTCACAATGTGATTTAAAAGAACAGCATGCCTTTATTGTATTTTTAGTTTGATGTGGGTGAATTACAAAGCAGAGGAAAAAAGCTCTGTGTGAAGCAGTACTTACTAGATATAAATGGAAACACTCATTCAAATTCTTTATTCAAACTAGTGAAGAAAGAAAAAAAAAAAAAAAGAGGAAAAAATTTCTATCACTTCTGATAACATGTCCTTCAGTATGAACAAATGTTTCCTTGAGGTTGCCATGAGAAAAAAACCAAAAAACAAAAAAAACAACTTCCAATTAATAATTGTTAGTAAAACCTTATTATTTTCTAGATATTGTGTCTGGTCATTTCCTTAGATCTGGTAAATACTGAGAACTTTTTCTATTTTATCTTCCTTTGTACTGTTCCATTCACCAAATGTTAAAAGCCCAACTAACTTGACTATAGACTCCATATTCCTCCAGACCTTTTCTACACCTGTATAGAAACGTATAGATATTTTTGCAAGATATTTGTCAAGTTACTGTGGCCCTTTTTTTTTTTTTTTTCCCTCTACTCACTGTGTATATCTGGAATAATTTCATACAATTTGGCTTATGTTTTTACACTTTAAATGAGAATGCATGTTCTTTTCTGCCAGAAACAGATTTCTCTGCTACTTTAACCCTTTTTGTTGCTATATTGAGTATTTTTGATTCTAATAATAAACAACCATTCTGCTGTTGTGCTCGTGGTATTCCTGTCATGTGTCAGGACTATAGTTATGCCCTGTTGACATGGTATAAATCCAGTGTCATGAAAGAACTGGAATTCACCCATTTAGTTAAAAACCAGGCAGTTTTAGGCTTAAGTAATACTGTCTGCAGCTTTTTGTGTTACCACTGTAATTCAGGCATTTAGGTTATAGCATCTTAACTGAGAATTTTTATTTATGTATGAGTTTTTTGTAATTTAACTCCTCAATTTTATAAAAGACCATGTAATTATATCTCTAAATTTCTCTAAACTCTCCATAGTCTTTTGTGACATAAATTTCTGTTAGATGTTGCTCGATGAAAGCATGTTGGCAGATCTGATAATATAAAATGAATAAAAGAGCAAGTCTGTGCCAGGACTTATAACCCACAAAAGAGAATTCCATTCTGTTGAACTACAGATATTAAAAGGAAAAATGCAACACATTTACCCACCAAATAAATAAATAAATAAGAATTAAAAAAAACAACAACAACAAAACAAAATTGAGAGAAGAATTTTAGAAAAAGTTTTTTTTATGTTGAAGTCACTATGCTTACTGACTTGGACTGAACATTTTGTGCAATTTCAGTTGAAAACACTTCAACATGAAAGCTAAAACAGACAATATCGACTGAAACAGTGATAATGGCTGAATAACCTGTGTAGCAAAAAATAAGATTGCTCAGAGCAGCCTTCAAAATTTCACAATGATTTTAAAAATATTGGAAAGAAATAAATGAAATATGAGACTTACAATTCAAAATGCACAGATGCGTAAGAAAAATGGTAGAAACAATGTAATAATATGTAGTTATGTGACAATGTTCATAGACTAGAGCAGCATAAAACAAAATTGATAAGACAATTCAAAAACATTCAACATGGCTATTCCGCTTGTGTGGATCTAGTCCTTTGTAGATAAAGGAAGGGAAGGGAAGAAATTATTTGAAAGAGTTTTCCTGACTGGAAAATGACATGGTTGTTTACCCGATTGTTTGTGTAGTATTGTGTAAAGGCTGAAGTGCTTGTGAGGTTTAGTGTATTTCAGTAGGAGATACTAAAAAACAGTTACAAGAACACAGAGCCAACCACGTGTAGAAAAGTCTTATAGACTTCAGTGACAGTATTGCAGTTTAATAGGCCTTGGTATTTGATCTCATTTCATTTGGAGCAGCAGTGGGCAGTTCAACAATACTGCAGTAAACAGAGGAAAACTTCCAATACCTCAGCCCAATATTTTATTCTTTGCAGTGAATCTAGTTATGTTTAATATTACAGAAGTGAAGAGGAAGCTGTTTTCTGATTTCTTCACACCTACCAGATTTGTTATTTCACATTTTTGGTGCCTGATATCATCAACAGAGAGAGTTCTGGAGGAATCTTTACCCAACCATGTTGTATTTTATGGGGTAGATAATATTTGGCAGGGCTCTTTTCAGTCTCTTTCATAGGTTATAGAAAAAAACCATGGACAGCTAGACTTGTGACTTTGATGGCTGAGGACGGGTGACGTAAGTCTCCCTCATATTGAGTCAATGTGTAACAAAGCTTTCTGCAGTGAAGAAAAGCTACAAATTAATGGGAAAAAAAAAAAAAGAAGAAAAAAAACCACAATAACAAAAGCAAAACAATTACTGATTTAGAAATTTAACATTACATAACCTGTAACAAGTGTTTTTCTTGGGTGAAACTGTCCTATCCTAAACGAACAGGTTCTGGCAGTATCAACGCGTATGAAGGAGTCCTGTGTTCCAGCTTGAAGCTGAGAACATCCATTATCCAAGTAGGATAGGGGAAAGCTGGACTAAGCCCCAACCAGCTTCAAGATTGGATAATTCCTGTCTGTCAGCAGAGTGCCTGACTTTCTGCAGGATTATGAAAAATCTTTTCAAGCCTTGGCTTGAAATGGTAGCCTTGCTACTGTTGAGAATGGGAACTTCCCAGTACCAGGATAACCTTCTCAGAAGAATTTGCATTGCCCACCTAACATGTTTAGGGAGCTCCATTCCCTGGATTCAGCATGTAAGTAATGATAAAAAGTCTTCTGAAAGATATTCTGAGCTGAATGCATCTTAAAATCTCAGGTTTCCTCCTGCAGGCTATAGAGGAACCATGGAGAGACGAATTTACTAGTTTAGGCCCAAAGGGTTGCCTGTTCAGGGACTGTAATCGTAGTCTAACCTGGTAACTAAAGGATGTGAATACTCCCATAGAACCATATTAATTTATTTGATGTTTTGAGATCTTAGGAATATCAGCACATCATTTCTGATTAAATATTAGAAAGTATAAATAACTCAAATTTAGTAAACTTAGTAAATTTAGTAAACAAAGCCAAATAACAAAATTTAAATAATTTTCCAGTCGTTAGCACCGTCAGACATTTCAGTTCACTCAGGTGATTCTACTGTTCTCAACTCAGTACAGCATATTTCATTGTAAGTAATGACAGCATAGGTCAGTAGTGAGGAATATCAATATATACAGATGATTACAAAATGTGGATGAAGCATATCTTGCATTTTGGAAGCAATCTAGTTCCCAAATAACCACATAAGGTATCTGGAATCCTTCAAATCTCTTATTAGGTTCATGTACCAAAAGGTACAGGATGTCGCAATGTTAAAAAGCACCTCCTGCCTTTCAGGCCTCCAGATAACCTGACTTAAGTTTAGACCCTCAACAACTGCAAGTCCTTTATTGCATTAATGGACAACTTCTGAAAGTTAAATGATGACCAGTGTGGAACTAGTCCTATATTTGTGTGCCTAGCTAAGCAGATTTGTTTGCTTTCCTAAAAACAACTTGAATTTATTTTCTGAACTTATTATTTTTTAAATTTTTCATAAAATACAAAGATATCAAAGTAGTGCACTAATATGCAGTGTGCTTTTTTAAATCAGAATTTGGATGAAAAAAAGATACGTACATTAGCTGAGATAATAATTATGCTTAAGAACAGAAAAGAAACACTGATGAAATAATTCAGACCTCTTATTCTTTGAAGGATTTAAGAGAGTAATAAAAATATATATGTGCACACAGTATAAATTTACTTTTTTTTTCAGCAACTATATTGAGATGAGCTTTTTTGGTATAGATTTTCAGTCTCTCTGACAGGAACAGTATCAACACTTTTCATCTGAGAGTTTCTTCTGGATTGAGACTGTAACAGGAAATAGCACAATATTTTTGTATTATCGCTATCTGAACAAGATGTCTTTTCAGTCTGTTTCTTAATCTTAAAGATACCAGGAACCTCAGATCCATTTTACAGCCCTAAGCTCTTACATCAAGTGTGTGGAGTTCAGAATTGAAACTTTACAGTTAGTGATAACAGACATTGTACCAAGCAGGTATGTCAGCTCAGTACAGGTTTTCACATACCAGATTTGTCTTTGTCTCACAAAGTATTTCAGATTCACTCTCCTTAAGGCTGATGAGCTGGTATTTCCTTCAGGATTCCAGACTATATACTGAAATGTATATATATAAAAAAAAAATTCCTTAGTGATTTCAATTCATTTTTGGAATTTGGGTCATTCTGTCTTCCCATGCCTTGAGATAACCAATTAAAAAAAATAAAAGCTAAAGAATCAGAGGAAATGTCTCAAACTCTGATGTCACATGGTCTTCAACAGCATCAATTCAATTTTTCATAGTGAAAACTTAGTATCTTGGGACAGTTCATAATAATTGTGACAAAATTTTTAAAAACAAAAACATTTAACAATTTAGTCATTACCAGAAGACCATATGATGAATCTACTGGAAAAAGATGTACCTTTTTATAAATATTGCCAACACGTAACAGATTTTCAAAATTTAGTCCTACATTTCTTAAAGAATGGCGCTTATAATCTTTTATAATGGAATATTTTTTTATTCTAGTGAAATACTTACTATGGATCCTTTTTTTTTTTTAAGAATTTTGTTCATGCATTATTTAGAAATCATATTTCAAAAACTTAATTTTGTTTAAAAATGACAAATACAAGTTTTCAGGCAATGTAACAAGGCTACTTAATAATTTACACCTATAATTATATTTTTGAATTTAAAAATTCCTACTTGGATTACAAATTATGTTGTATTTGCTCTCACAATAAAGCAGTATAAAAAGGCAAATATGAACTGAAATATTTTGCATTGGTAAAATAAAAATTTTGTATCAATAACAATATTCTTCCAGGAATGGTAAAATAAAGAATTTGAAAGATGTTGTATATTGATTATCATGAAAATCGTATGTTATTTTCCAGAAGGCTGAAAGAAATTTGAGAATGAGCAGCAAGTTTTAAATAATCACAGGTTTTGATATCTGCCATGGGCAAAATAATAGAGAATATGACATAGGATTCAGTTATTAGAAGACTAAGGGATAGATATATAATTAATATTATTTGACAGTATTTCCAGTACTTATATTTGGAAACCATAATGGGGATGGTTGCATATGTTGATGGGAGGTATTAGAAAGAAGCATGAATGTTGGATGTGATGTGCTTGCAAATATTATGTATACATGACTTTTAAACTGGCATTCTCTGGGCAAGCAATTTGTAAGCACGATTAACTTCAGGCTCAATTTAGCTAATTTAAGCATCTAAGTAAGAGTAATGTATTTGTGTCAGATTCCTTGACATCTAAATGACTTAAATTGGGGTTCAAATAATTGTACAAGAAAATAAAAGCGTGTCCAGAATTTATAAGAGTTAAACGTGTAATAAGATTGGTACCCTCAAGTTGTTGAAAGACAATGCAGATGTGTCTCTTAATTTTAGGTAATGATAGGCAAACTTCACTCTCAAATTTTTGCTATATCCTTATACCTTTTCCTGTTTCTTGCACTACTGATGTGAGATACTTCTCCCTTAGAAATGTGAGCTAGGTCATGGATATGTACTATCAACAAAATAAAATCACCTTCATCTGTATAACTTTCTCAAAATTTGAGACTGTTTCACTGGAATGAAGATATGAATGTCTAGAAATGCTAATATTAACTATCAGTGGCTTAATTCTTTATCCTAAAACGGGTTATAACTAATTGCAAAATGAAATTAATAATAAAAAAAAAAGCCAGTTTTCTTTCCAGTTTTCTTGTATTCTTTTAGTTTTTGTTACTAGCCCACAGTGTCATGTTCTGCTTCTATAACATTATTAGAATCAGGTTAGCTCACTTGACAGAATGTTCATGTGGCGGAGAAAAATAATTCATCATTTTTTTGGTATTTAAAAATACTTATGGGTTGTCTTTGTCATTAAGATTGTTCTATTTTATCCTTTCTTTTTCCTCTTCATCAACTTTGTGAAAATTTTCACAGCAAAAAATAACCAAAAAAATGCCTCAGTTAGCTGAGTAACTCACAGAAAATGAGAATGATGATTAATACAATCTTTGGCTGAGTTTCTTTACAGCAGCATGTAGTAAAGGTGTAACTGCATTTATTATATTCATATTTAGGCAGGCTGGAAATAACATATCTATCAAGCTTTATGTAAGTGACCTTTCATGAATGTGAAATGTTTTCCCCAACTCCTGCCCCACAAATTAATAGGAAATTATATGGCTGTAACAAGAATCTGTTAAATGGATTCAGAAATGCCTGACGAAAGGAAACATTCATAGTGGTGCCTGTATAAATCCTCTCCCACACACTTTCTATCTTTTTCCTTTCTCCAGTATTTTTTCTGAATATTTTTT
The DNA here is from genome assembly GCA_013399175.1 of Odontophorus gujanensis. Taxonomy (NCBI): domain Eukaryota; kingdom Metazoa; phylum Chordata; class Aves; order Galliformes; family Odontophoridae; genus Odontophorus; species Odontophorus gujanensis. The sequence goes on along the minus strand of VXAB01013089.1, from coordinate 355,149 downwards.
CCTCTCCATCTTACTCATTCATGACTTCTCTGTCTCCAATTTTGAGCAACAAGGATATTTTCTTGTTTATTTTGTTTATTTAATTTATCTGAATAGCACTTAACAGGCATGTGACAGTCACAGAATAATAGAGTTGCGGGGGTTGGAAGGGACCTCAAGAGATCAAGTCTAATTCCCTTGCAAAAGTGGTACCCTACCTTAGGTTGCATAGGTAGGCACTGAGGTGTTGAATATCTCCACAGAAGGAGACTCCACAACCTCTCTGGGCAACCTATTTCAGTGATTAAAAGCACTGAAAAGAGGCTCTTCTTTTCAAGTTCCTTTGTTCAAGTTTTAGGCCATTACTCTTCATCCTATTGCACTGCGCCACCAAGAAAAGACAGGCTTCATCCTTTTGCCTCCCACCTCACTTTAGATACTTATAAACAAGTATCAGATCCCCCGCCTCAGTCTTCTTTTCCCCAGGCTGAACATACTCAGGTTATTCAGTCTTTCTCACACAGGCAGTGCTCCAGGCCCTTAACCATCTTTGTGGCTCTCTGCTGGACTCTTTTAGGAGATCCCTGTCTTTTTTTAACTGGGGAGCCCAGAACTGGACACAGTAGATTAAATGTGGTATCACCAGGGCAGAGTAGGGTGAAAGGATCACCTCTTGTTGAATGGCAGCACAGCCTTCAGTGGTCAGAGTGTGCATATGCATATGTATCCTCTCTGTAGTTCCAGTAACTTGATTCTGTACAGATAATCTAAAAAATTGTTTATTTTGGAACTTTTGCAGGCTAATTTCAGATTGTTTGAACCAACTCAGGAAAAAAGTTATGTGTTTTATATGCAACTGTAATTAACCAGCAGTTAGTGATCTGTGTCTTCAAGATAAAAAACAGCAGTTCAACAGATAAATCACTTACTAAATGTTAACACACATTTACACATTTCTGAACAGCTTCCTACATTTGATTCTAGCAAACTCTAATTGCATCCACATTGCCATGCCTCCTACCCCAACTTGCATGCACTCACTACACTGTGGACAATTTCTGACAATGGTAAGAATGGTTTTGGTTGCTAATGCCATCTTGGACAGTTTGGGGGTGTCCCGCTGAGATGAACAGTGTACACACACATTCCTATCTCATCAACTGTTTTTCCAGACTTTTCTACCAAGCGTGGACCACACTCATCCTAGAGGGACACTGCTCTGTCTGACAGAGCAGGAATATGCACAGAGCCAGGACCTTGAAGGAAGATTAGAGACTGAGTGAGAAAGTATCTGAGAAATGCTTCCAACAAATGTTCTATTCCAGGTCTTGTTGCATTATGTGGCCTCTGACTGCTTTTCAGTGTCATTTCTCCAACACAGGATTTGACATCTCATAGCCCATTACTATTCTTTTGGACATACATGTGGCACAAACTTTGCAGAGAATATGCAGTGTGACATGGTGTTGGTAGTACAGACCTAGAAAATATAACTGAGATTATCCTAGGATGTGATAATTGGTGTTGTGCAGAAGTTTCAAATGAAGACTCAGCCCTGGTTATTGTTTCCTGTTAGGCATAATAACCACTTGGCTGCTGGCCTGAATTACAGTATGTGTTGTGGAGCAGACATTATTGTGCATGAGATGTGTTGGAAAACATATCCAGAAGGAAGGTTCTTTCTATAAACTTGAACAACTTCAATATGAATGTATTTTTATTTATTATTAATCTTAATATTTTCTTAATTAAGGAGATATTGCATTGCATATTATCAGTGAATTATATCAATTGTTCCTTGTTAAACCACAAGTCGTGTTACAAAGCAATCCTATAGTAAAGCTTCAGGGCTTTGCTAATTATAACAATGACAGTTCCCTGTACCATAGATCTTGTTGTTTTTAGAAACACCAGACAAGGAACTTTTTAAAAAAATTAGTACTTAAGACAATCATGGAAATATTAAGTATCACAGTATCTTAAAAAACTTATAAAATGCTCCATTTTATGTATGTTCCATCAACAATCTTGTAGTCTTCTAAAACAGGAACACGATGCTGTTAGATAAACACTAAGGTGGTACTTATTATATTGTTCTTGCAAATGAAAAGAGCATAAAGTTTTTACATTACTAAAACTCCCTCTACAAGAAACCAACCCAGGTTTCAGTTCTTTTTCTCTGCAGCTGGACAGAAAGTGCTGTTGGTGAATAAATTGAACATATAATTGCAATCTGTCAAAGGGATAGTTTATAGAAAAGGAGTATAGAGTTGGCTAACAAGGATGAAGCAGAAGGAAATTGCACTGAGATGCTGATTATTTACCTGATTGCGTAACTGACAAATTTAGCATATAGGTCATGTCCACATAGGACAGAAGTCTGCAAACCAGAAACATTTTTTGTTGGTGTTTGTTGCTAAATCACCATTAAAAAGAGTGACAAGTGATAGAGTACACTTGATTTGGAACATCTCAGAGTGTATAGTTCTTTTCTTCCATTTCCCAAGATATTTGATTATTTGAAGGAAAAAAAAACAACAACAAAAAAAACACTTGTTTTAAAATGTAAGTTGATTTTAAATGAAAAATACCCTCTGAAATAGAAAAGCTGGCATTTCCTGAATTGAATGTGTCTTGTAAAAATTATGAATTAGTACTTTTGAGAATTTTCAATGATAATCCTGTCTAGCTGTTTCTTTTTTCTCTTTTTATTTTTTTTCTTCCCCTTATTTACCAACAGTAAGCTGTAGGCTTTCCCTACAGTGACTTCAGTGGCAAATAGATTGGACTCCCTGTAACGGTTCCTAGAGTAAGGTGATTGCAGATAAGAGGTGCTTGTCTTAGGATATTAGATGTGTGGAAATGAATGAGAAGTGGGAATTAAGTACTTGAATACACAGAGGAATAGGCACATGTCACATTGAAAGAAAATATTCTGAGTAAATAGAGCAAGAAGATGAAATAAAAAAAAAGATGGGATATTCAACAAAATATGAAATCTGTATTGAGTGCTATGAAAGGTCAATTGCAATGATTTATTTCTTTCCTCTCCATCAATGATACCCGAACGAGCTCATCACAACACACCACAATTTATGTCAATTTATACATACATTTAATATGGATCAAAAAATTCCGCAAATAGGCTCTAGTGGTGTTAGATATAATAGTGTGTAATTGAATATAGGATGTAGAATACAGGAAAATTATAGGAAGTATTCTAAGATTATAGAAGATTCAGACAGGAAAGAGTACTTTATTGTCTAGCTTTATCTCAATCTCTTATAGCTGTAAGAACTCTGATTCCATTACTAAACTTCTCAAAAAAATGAGACTGTTGTAAAGTGGGATTTTATTCATGGACATGTTCCAAGAGATTTCTTAAAATATTTTATTATTTTTAATGGTATTTTTAGATAACATTATGATATTTAGATATTATATTCATAATGAAGGACTCATTATTCATTGATTGTAACCAGTGGCTACTTCTCAAGTGAACAGCCCCAATACATGTACAGTAGCTAAAATTTGCACATGAAAATAAATTGCATTCTGAATTCTTTAATTAGTTGTTGATTTAAGATGTGCTGAGCGAGATATTCATTTACTAACTGAGATTTACATTTACTAACTTACTGTGACTTAGGGAAGAAACTGAGACAGACATAGGAATTTCTTAAGGAGTAGATGAAGTACGTGTCTTCAGGTCAGCTTTCACTTATTTTTATGAGAACATCAGTTTCAAGTATTTAAAACAAGTGCTCAAAATAAGATTATCACCTGAATTTGTAACTGTTTATTTACTCCATTTGTCTTTTGTTTATAAATATCTTGAGGTCACTTGTCTGAAATCTCTAAAAGATGCCATCACAACCGAAGAAATGTAAAATAGGAATTTAAAATTAAGTGGTAAATAATACTATCTTAATTTATAAGAGAGGAGAAGAAGTGGTATTGCGAGGGATGACTGAGCTTTTGACCTAGAGGGAAACATGAAAATTTAAGTGTTTGGCAAAAGAAAAAGTATTCCTGTTGAACCAGAAACTTGCGAGGCAAACAGAATTCTGTACAGACATTGCACCCGTAAACTGTCTTTAAAAAAAAAAAAAAAAAAATTATTGGCTTAAAGTTTAATCTTTCCTCCAAATTTTGAGTGGAAATGCTGTTCTGAGTTGAGTCAGTGTGTAGGAAGCCATAAAGAAGAAGTGATAAGCATCCATCAGTGGAACATGAACAGCTGAACCGTGAGAAGCTGTTTGCCTGTGTCTCATAGACTGTGTGACTGGACTTTGGCTGTTGCTTGTAATAAAACTTCTCAGTAGATTTTCTTTCATTATATTTCAGCTAGTTTTGACCAGTAACTTCTGAAAAGCAACTGAGATAGATAAGTATGTGTTTCATAAGTACTTAATTACAAGGTCTTAATCTGAAAATTGCTAAAAGGGAATGGTCTCCATTTGCTTATAGTACACCTCAGCAAATCTCCCTGATTCCAGTTTCTTAAAACTAAATAAAAATACACTATTTTTTTCTTCCTTTTTTTTCTCTTCATTTGTTTTTTTTAAATTAGTAGAAAGATATATTCCAGCCTGACACTATTTCTGAACTCCAATATGTATTACGGGGTTTGAGTACTTGAATGTATAAATATCTTGAATTTATTTGCAAAAATTATCATTGTAACAGATTCTCAAGAATCTGAGCCCAGCTGATGCCAGCCGTATCAAAAATAGCTTTGCAATTTGAAAGATTGCACATGCATACAGCTTCTACGTTTTCAAACACTTCAGTGGTTCTATGTAACCCAGATACTGTTTTCCATTGTTTCAGTTTTTCAGTATTTCAACAGCAATGTCAACAGCTGAAAAAGCTGCCAAAGGAAAGTCTCTGCTTTTTGGCTGTCTTTATTTGGTGAGCACTGGCAAAGTCAGCAGTGATGCACACTCCTCTTTTAAAACAGTGTTTTTTAGTGCATAAGTTTCTCTCTAAGAATAGACAAATCTAGTACTGTATCCTAACCTTCTTTTCTTTCTCCTTTGACTAGCTCTATACATAAAAATGTGCTCTCTTAACCTCTCATGTATATATCATGGCAGTGCTTAAGGGTATCTGAGAAAGCAAGGGAGCTGGAGTTTTCATGTGAAATGATATCCAGACACTGTCTCCTTATCTCTCCAACACAAACTGTTTCAGTGTCTGTGAAATCTGTAATGTTTGCAAATGTACGGAATTGCAGTGGTACAGCAGATTGGAAGCTTTGTTTATGGTGCAGAAGCATATTGTGGGATGGTCCTGAAACAGATTTTCTTGTTAACACAGAAATACTTTGGAAAATGCTTTATTCTGTATTTTAATTGAGACTTACTGCCCCGTAGTATAACATTGGATTTTTTTCCTTCCTCAGTAGCAATATGGGTGGAGCAGGTAACACACAGATTATTTGTCATTTTGGTTTAAAACTCTGAAATGTTCTCTAAAAGAAGAACAAGGGAATGAGCACAATTTAGAGCCTGTTGTTTTGTTAGTTCTAATCCTCTCAGTAACTCACTGAATTAACTCCTCATCGAGTGACCATGATGTTATAAAACCCATAGAAGGATATCACATCTTTCCAAATTGTGTATGTAGTTGAATGATTCAAGACTGAAAAAAAACAGTGTCAGTTCAACCTCAGCCTGGTTAGCTGACTTCTAAACTCTTCCTATTATTCTTCCCCTGAAAGTCATTACAGTGTCTCTTATGAAAAAAAAGATAATAAAAAAATGGGCACATGAGAATCTAATGAGATTTAACAAGAACAAATCAAGACAATTCCAGATAAGAGTACAGACTAGGAGAAATCACTGGGAGCAGCCCTGTGGGGAAAGACTGTGGGATCCTGATGGATGAAAAGATTGGCATGATACAGAAGTGTGCTTTTGTGTCCTTGAAGACCAGCAGTATCCTGGACTGCATTAAGAGGGGTGGGAATGGAGAGAGGGTGACTACTGTCCCTTTCTACCCTGCCCTTGAGAGGCCCAATCTGGAGTCTCCAAGCCTGCGGCTTCCAGTTTCAGCTTCATGGAGGGTTGGGGAGTGTTGGAGTAGATCTAGAGGAGGGCCAGGAAGATGATCAAAAGGCTGGGACATCTCTCCAATGAAGATAGGTTGAGGGAGTTGGGCTTGTTTACCTTGGAGAAGAAAAGGCTCTGGGGAGACCTCATTGTGGCCTTCCAGTACATGAAGGGAGCTTACAGGAAGTAGGAGGACTGATTTTTTTACATTGTCTGATACTGTTAGGGCAAGGTAGAATGTCTTTAAACTAAAGGGAGATTTTGGTTATATGTTAGGAAGAAATTATTTACTTAGAGTGTGGTGAAGCACTGGCATAAGTTGCCCAGAGGCATTGTTGATGTCTCATCTCTGGAGGTGCACAAGGCCAGATTGAATGAAGTCCTGCACAACCTGATAAAGTGGGTGGTAACCCTGCCCATTACAGAGGGGTTGGAACTAGATGATCTTTAAGGTCTCCACTAACCTAAAACATTCTATGCTAATGCATTTGCACACAGAGTTTTGTTACTCAGTTTTCATCCTGAGTCTTTTTAGCTAAACCCTAGTATGTTATGAAATTACTAGAAGCTCAAAAGGAGAAATAGAAAAAGAGAAAGAAAAAAAAAAAGAAGAAAAAAAGAAAAAGGAAAGAGAAACAAAAGGAAAAAAGAAAAAAGAAAAAGAATAAAAGAAAAAGGAAAAATGATTAAAGAAAAATGAAAAAAAATAAAAAGAAAGGGGAAAAAAAAAAAAAAAGAATGATTCTAAACAGTTGCAGAGCTTTGTTTGCCTGTTCTTTGCAGAAGTTTGGGGCTTAATTTAAGAACCAGTGACAAAAGAGAGGATAAATGGAGGGGAATGAACGAATGCAACAGCAATAAGATTGTGGTAGTTGTGGTTGTTTTTGTTGCTGTTTTTTTTTATTATTATTTTACTATCTGTCTATATAACCTGATTTCTTTAAATATAGTTATATGCACAGTATATAAAGAAAACTCTTATAAAAGTCCTCTGTGGCTATTTATAAATCCTTAACTGTTGCAGATATTCTCTAAGGAAAGTGAATATAAATTAAAGTTTAGAAATTACATTTTATAAAAGAAAAAAATAATAAACTGTTGTGATTTCATTTATCTCTTGCTGCATCTGTCAATTTCTTCTTGTTTTCTTAGAAAATATCACTTTATCTAGCTGAAATGTTTACTATGGCTCCCATTGACAGGTTTCCCAAGGTAGAGATGTGATGATCTCAGAAGGTATTTCTCCTTAGAAATCTTTTGATAAAAAATTTCTTTTCCTTCTCTCCCTCTCCTTCTGTTTTTCCCTTGTCTTAACTTTACATTTTTATATCATTACATATAATTTTACCAGGGCACAGTTAATCTTTTTCTTTTGGTAATATACACAGATGCACTATGTAAAGCACCATTATTTTGATATAGTCACAGTTCATATGTATGACACGCAGGTGTGGTCAAACACAACACAGTGATGCAATGATGAATGATATGGAATTTAGTTTTATATTTTAAGAAATAGCAAGAGAAGACTAAGGAATATGTGTCATAGCACTTGTCTCTCAGAATGCAAGAGCACTAAATCCAAATATGGACACTTGATTCAGCAAAATGAGATGAGAGTTCCAAGGAATGCAAAGCAGCTTGTAGCTTTGCCATAAGGGAGTAGGGTGAATTTGAGATTCAAGATGGGAGAACATATGGCTTGTGCTGTAAAACCTACCACAGGTGTCACAGTAATCTCATTTTACTATTTTCGCTTGTGTTCAAGGTCTTGACTTCCTCTTCAGTGTAGAACAATTTTCCTTAAAAATTTGAAGGTAAACAGAATAGGATCTTAAAGGACAAATAACTGGAAGTTATTTACAATGTGACACCTCAAACCCACTTTTGCAGATGTATCTTGGGTGGGTTCATGTCCAGAGTTTGCCATCCTTAATGTCATGTGCATTTCCTCTTGATTCACTTCCTACGTACATACAACTTTTTGACAGAAATGGATTATACATAGCATTTCAGTCCATCCCTCCCCCCACTTAATATCAAAGACGATAGCAGGACGTTTAATATAGAAGATTTTGCTTTAAGTATACAAATAGCAATGGAAAAACTGTATTACTGTTTTGTAATCCAAAATTTCAATCAAAAATCATCCTTCATGCAATATTGTTAAGGCTGGTATTAAAAAGGATTTGCTAAATACTCAATAGAGAATCAATCAAACATTTCATTGAAAAATGGCATTTTAAGTAAATCTTTCCTGTAAAAGAATGCATATTTCATTTTATGCAGTTTGTTTTCTGTTTTCTCTCATGTGCTGCAGACAATTTAAATATCATTGTGTAAAACAGAGAAGAAATAACTTAAATATGAAGCTTCATCACACGTTAAATTGTATTTGCAAATGCTTCACTGAGCAAAAGTTTTCAAATGCAATTCATCTATAGTAATCATGTTTAAAATATAATTTTTTAAAGTTACATCCCATCTGCTCAATACTGATAAGAAATTAAAAAAAACACAACAAGCTATAGCAATCAATGTCACTAAATGTTTATTAATTGTATAGATTTTTGCTTAGCTTACTGAACACATTTGATATCATGAATGTATATTATAAGATATAGATTGAAATTTTGGAAGATCCATTTTAATTACAGTTAGACTATCCTAAGTTCATAGGCACCATCATACTTATTTTTTTTTTAAATCTGATTCTACATCGAGAGGATTGTTTCACTGCAGGTAAAGTGTATAATTTATTCCTAGTACATAAAAAAAAAAGAGCATATTAAAAATCAGTGGTGCATAGTGAGTAAAGCTTAACATAATGTACCTTCCATTGTTTAAAAAAAAGTCAGTAAATTTAAGACTTACGTTTAATTTTCTTAGACATTACTTTTAACTCCAGCAGCATCATTTAATCAGCTGGTGGTGCATGGGGCATTCAGGTCAATTTCATTGGCACAAGAAGGTTTCATATCTTTTCTCAGATCTAGATCCACAAAGGACACAGGTGAAAAAGAAACTGAATTAATTATAATTTTTTGACATGGATACACATGGCTGCAGGAATAGTCATCAACAAAAACAAAGCTTATGTTATTAAAACAGCAACCTTAGACCAGTGGAAGTGGCAGAATAGGAATGACTTAATTAGAGGGTTTATGAGTACTTACTGGTGGATTTGTGTTTAGTTTTTATTACAGTAAACTCTGTTCTGGAACCAGCAGACACATTTTGAGAATAAAAGTAGCCTGTACTTCAGACAATTGAAAATGATAGACTATAAGTCCATTTCTATCTTCAGCAGTACAGCCAGAACTTGATCCTGCCATTAAAGACTCGTCACACATTTGTGGATATTTCTGCATTGTGAAGGAGTGCAGACTTCCAGAGCAGTTCTGTGAGAGGTATGCTCTGTGTTCTACCTCCTTTTTTGCTTAGCCATTTCCAGTAGGATCTGAACATATATACGTTGGAGATATGTTTTGGTACATGGAGGTTGAAAGCATGAAAATGCTTTAGCCTTCAGTACAGAAAGATCAGTGGATGTCTTTCTCAGGCTGGTCTTTCAACATGGTGTGCACAGGCCGTTTACCCTACTGATCTCTTAAGGCTGAGATCAAGTAGAATTTCATCAGGCCAACTACAAATAGAAAAGTTACATTTTGTTCAAAACAATTCAAGAAAGATTTGTTTCTGAACCTTTGAAAATTTGAAAAGGTCCCAGCCAGAATAGCAAGATTTCTCCTTGGGGTTCCAGTCATACGGACTTAAAGACAAATAGTTTATTTTCATTTATGTCAGTTTTAACTATAAAAAATTCTTTTAAATGTCATTTTTTGCATGAAATATTTTCTATTACTTTTACATTGGTCTTACAGATGAATCTTCTGCCACCAAAACAGGAATGAAAACTGATAGCCTTGTTTCAGAGCAACACATTATAACCATTGTATTCCACACTAGTGCAGAGTATTACTGTTTCATAAATAACAAGATAAACCTTTATGGAAGAGAAACATTTGGGAGAAACAAAAACAAAAGCATGTAAGGAAAGCCTAGAAGGCATATTAGGTCATTTATTCCCCATATCAATGACCAATAAATGATCTACTTACATTTGCTATCTGTAAGAAACAGCAACTCTATATCACTGTTACTTAAAGCTGTAAAGATACAAGACACTAGCATACTCGTGCATGGCCAATTGAATGTATTTTTTTTATTTTTAATTTAAACATCTGTGGGAAGTACCATAATATGGCCAAACTTGGCCAAACTTCCTTGATATGCAAATCAACATTTTGCTGCTTTATTTTCTTAACCATAAAATGACTCTATAACCTTTGATAAAGGATTTGTCTGACTTAGTTAAGGTTATGAAATTTTCACCTGACCTAAATTTCAAGATCCAAATTTCATTGTTAGCATCTTAAGGTATTTTCTTATAGGGTCATCTATTCCTCAAATTCAGTTGTTTCATTTCCTTTCTAGATGTTTGTGTAAATGTTCATGTGACTGTGGTAGGTGAGAAGTGATTCGCAAAAGCTGGAAGGGCAAATGGAGTGCTAGGTTACATAGCATGAGAAAAGAATGGAATAATAAAATAACAGACTTCACATGTATCTTTTGTATTGTTTTTTTTTTAATGTAAGCTACAGTATTCTCTTTAGCATACCCGGAGTGAAAATGCTGATTACTTTTGGTCTTAGAAAAAGTTTTATTGCTCCTAATTCCTAGTTTTGATAGTTTAAAATAACAAACTCAAGACATACACGTATGCACACGCACCCACACACACACACACACACACACACACACACAAAATCATAGAATCATAGAATGGCTTAGGTTGGAAGGGACCTGTCCTGGTTTTAACTGTGACAATGTTAATTTTTCCATCGTAATGTCTGATACAATGCTATATTTTGGCTTTAGGAGAAAAACAATGTCAACAACATATTGATGTTTTAGTTGCTGCAGAGCAGTGTTGCACAGAGCCAAAGATGTTTCAGTTTCTCAGCTTCTTGTGCTGTCTTCTCAGCAAGGGGGACTGAATGCAGCACAAGGAGATGGGAGATGACAACCAGGACAGCTGACTTAAACTGGACAAAGGGATGTTCCATGTCATACAACATAATAAAAAGAAATAAAAAATGGTGGGGAGTTGGCTGGGTAAACAGCTGTTGTTTGGGGACTGAATGGACATTGGTTGGCAGGTGGTGAGAAATAGCTTGTGTATCATTTGTTTTGTATATATGTATGTGCATTATTATCATATCTATTATCCTTTTTCCTCTTTCTTTTTCTGTTTTAGGAAATAGTTTTTATCTCTACCCATGATTCTTTCCTCCACCCCCCTGGGAAAGGAGGGAGTGAATGAACAACTATGTGGTGCCTAGCTACCGGCTAGGTTAAAAGTTCTTCTCAATCCTATTGATAGCAGAGGATGGTTATAATCCATTGACGTCTTTGTATGGGTTCAACATACTTCTGTTGCACCACTCTGCTCCATCATTCAACTCCATCACAGTTGAAACCAGGACATGATCTTGAAGATCATCCATTTCCAACTAGATGCCACCTCTGGATCAGACTGCCCAGGACCTCATCTAGCCTAGCCTTGAATGCCTTCAGGGATGGGGCATCCACAGTTTCTTTGGGCAACCTGTTCCAGTGCCTCACCACCCTCTGAGTAAACAATATCCTCCTAACATACCATATAAATGTCTCATCTTTTAGTTTAAAACCATTATCCATTATCAGACTGTGTAAAAAGTCAGTCTTTTATTTTAAGGTAATTATATTTCAATCTGAATATTGGAGAAACTAATAGTAAATGGAAAATATCAAACTCAGTGCATCAAGTAATCTATGCCCTACAGTTTTTTCTGCTTTTCATATTCTATTCTCAGGAAGACTGTCAATGTATTTGTACATTTACTTTTTAGAGAAGTCATGTTAGTAACATTGTGTACTCAGATTCAAATTCTGCCAAGAATTTGATAGTTCTAAGACCTTTCATAGAGTAGATGGTAAGCAAAGCAGATTGTGATTCCCTGCTAGGTGAAGGGTAAAATACAGTAGATTTCTGAAAACCCTCCCTTGCTCTTTTATAGTTATCGTTCCTCTTAGTTTAATTATTTCAAAATCAAATAATGCTTAAAAATAATAAATTATCTTAAGTATACAAATGTCAGTGTTGTGGTTTTTTTATTTTTTTATTTTTTGTAAATTTGTTGGTTTTCTGATAACAATGAAATTTTAAAGTAGATTTCAAAATTCTCAAATTCTTTGGTTTTCAGCCACATTTACTGAACATATTCAGCATTGCTTCTTTCTTTATGGGTAGAACTTCTGTTTTATAGAGGCCTAGATAGATGCATATGCAGAGTAGAGTATTTAGCATACACCTTGAATCTTGTGGGAAAATAGTAGAATATTAGCTTGTTTCTGGTCTAGTGGATATGACAAAAGAATTCAAAGTTAAATTGTGTGGAAATTATACACTGATATTGCCTGAGACTTAGGAAATGACATATGTATTTAAAAGTTAGCAATATTATCTAGTCTAATTTTTGAAGATATAACTACTTCCTTTTAACTGTTTCTCTTTATAACATTTTCCTACAACTGCATAAATTATTAAGAAATATAATACTATACTCCCCTTCATTAACAGTAGCTACTTGAGGTTTAAAAATCATACCTGCGTTGAGTTCTTACATACTTTGATGATAAAAATGCATGCATCCCATAAACAATTTATGTACTCCTTTGACATGATTAGATAGGAAAATCTAGGTATTTACACATATCTAGAATTTTACAGAGGAAGCACAAAGATCCACTTTAAGTTTTTTAAAGGTCAGGGCAACGTATAAGCTCAGAAAACTTTTTGGGGCTTACTTTTTCCTTTTCCTTTAAAGAACAATTGCCTCATTTAGGAATAATTGGTATTCACAAAGGAAATGCACATGTTCTGAAACCTAGTAATTTCCAATTGCCAAGATACCTAATGAGTTGTCTTAACAAGATTACCAAACATATAAAAGGAACTAATTGCATTGCATTTAATTCTGAAATCACAACTAGATGCAAAATAGGTTTTGCAGCTGGCATTTTGCTTGCAATGCAAGACGAAAATGAGGAGGTAGCTAGAGATCAAGGGACCACACTCTTTCAGGAAGAGTCACTCCTTCTTCCCCAAATAGACACCAAAATTATATACCATTATTGCTTGAATAGAGAAATATTTTAACAATCTGTGACATTACAAAGGATTAGCCAAACACATCCATTCTGCAGAAATGTCTTTAATTAACTGTCTTTCATTTATTTATTTACATTGTGATCTACTATTCAAATCAGAGCCAATAGGTACTACTTCATGACAGAATTTGCAGCTTATGTATTCCATCCATCTTTTATCTATCACTATTTATCAGTCTGGATATTCACAGGTACAAACTGTTGCCTGTACTCCCTAGTATTTAGTACTTGAATTTCTTCCTTAATTATTAACTGAAGAAATAATTTAATTATTCCTTTTAAATAGGGATATGCTATTATTCTATTCCCCTGTATTAAATATAGATAAGAAAGCTTTTTTATATCCTTTTTCCTTTTCTGTAGTCTTACTGATATATTCACTGCACTCTCATGTGAGATTATTGTATCTCGCATGGTTTCTAGGATTAGATTATAGCTATATTTTCAGAGACAAATATCCACTCTTATATGAAACATAATGGATATTTTTATTTTTCTATTGCTAATTATTGCCATTACTATCAATCCTCCTATTTCCAAAGTGTTGCATCATTTTATTTAATAAATAAAAACACAGTAAATAGAAATTATAGAAACACAAGTTTTTAGAGTTGGAAGGAATGCATAAGGATCACTGAGTACAACTCCTGGCTCCATGAAGGACTATCCTACATAAGACTGAGAGTGTTGTCCAGATTCTTCTTGCAGCTTGGAGCAGTGACCACTGCCATGGGGAGCCTCTTCCAGGGCCCAACCACCTCCTCNTCTCTCTCTCTTGCTTTCTGCCAAGACTCCTTGCTATTCTTCTCTTTTCTATCGCTCGCCTTCCCTTCCCCATATCCTTAAGCAACTAGTAATTGTAATAAACTGGTTGGGCTAACATTTGACCCGTTGTGTCTTAATCTCGCCATCGGGTATACACATAATCAAAGAACCTCGTCTCACTCCTTTATATTGGAGCGTGACAGATGTCCAGCCTAACCTTCCCCCATTGCAACTTTATGGTCCCTCAGATCCTGTGGCTGTCACAAGAGGGTAGAGATCAGTGTTCCTCCACTCTCCTTGTGAAAAAGCGTTAGGCCACCATAAAGCATTTTCGCCGACTCGTCTTTCCTGGGCTGAACAAACCAAAGGACTTCACAGCTGCTACATCTTTGTAGCCCTCATTTGAACACTTTATAATAGTTTTACATCATTTTTTGTGCTGTGGTTTCCAAAACTGCACTTAGTACTCAAGGACTACCAGTGCCACACGGAGTGGTGGGACAGTCCCTTCCCTTGACTAGCTAGCAATGCTCTGATGTACTCCAGGTTACAGGTGGTCTTCTGGCTGCAACTTCCTGTTTACCATAACTCCAGAACCCTTTCAGCAAGGCTTCTTTCCAGTGTCTCATCCTCTGGTCTGTTTGTATAGCCAGGGTTGACCCTTCCCACGTGCAGAATTCCAGCATCTAAAGATTCTACTTTTTTCTTTCTTTTTTTTTTTCCTTCTTCAACTTTGGTGTAGCCTTAGAGGTCATGCAGTTGAACCAGATGATCCGTTAAGGTAATTCCAGTTATTCTATGTTCTATTCTATCTTAAATATTGTTCAAGACTGCCTACAAGACACCATGTTAATTAGTGGTGGCACCATCATCTTTTTTTAGTACAGCACTTTACTGGTCACTACTTATTAGTGTTGCATGATTATTTACCTAAATTGCAAACTGTTCTTTCTTTTCCTGATTATGTGGCAAATAACTTGCACATGTCAATTTGAAAATGTAATCACGTTCAGTTAATATGTCTTCTACCAAATACCTTGGAACTTCAAACAAAGATGGTAGGAGTACGATTCTGAGTATTTCAAAGGAATGGCATTATTTTACCCTCATATACTGACCTGTGAAATTTCTTGTGAAAGATATTTTGCACAGACTAGACAAAGACCTGGAAGAGAATCCGTTGAAGAACTAGAAATGTGTTGAAGAAACAAACAATTTACACAGTTTCTGACTTAAAAATAGTTGAATTTCAAAGAGAAAATTTTCTTAAACATTTGGTTCATTTTTATTTCCTATATATCAGTTTATATTCATGGTTAAAGAAAAGATAGTAGAATAAATTGACATTGACTTCACCCAGCATGATCCTTCTGTTGTATTTTTTTTGTGGTGATGCAAGTGAAGTTTTTGATGTCACTGAATGTTTTCATCAGTATATTGCATATACATCTCCGGTCTCTCAAATATTTCAGGATATGACTATAAGAATCACAGGAAATCCATCCACCTCAGCCCTTTTTCTCACAAATGAAATTTCTTCTTTTCAGCCAGTTCTAAGTGCTTCTATTTTTAAGATTATATATTAATTTCACTTTCAATTTCTATGCCAAATAGGTACCACGAGAAAATAATGTTGCAGAGGAATAACCAACAGCAGAATTTAACCTGATAATATCTTTTTTTTTTTTTTAATCTCACATTCTTGTTAAAAGATTCCATAAGAATGACCTTAAGTACTGTAGCTGTTGTAAACTGAGATGGACAAATTGCACAGTGCAAGTATAATTCCTTCTCAAGCAGAACAGAATGCATTTTTATACCTCTTGACAAGATGTGTGCCATATTTTCTGTAAATACACAAGACTTTTCTTCCTCTAAAAATTGCAAAACTAAAATGAATCATGCTTGTAAAATTTTACTATCATATTATTGCTCTGCACATCTGTTTGAGGCTCTGCTATGATTGACTGTAAGGCTTGAGTAAAAATAGAAGAATAGATGCAGCTGCGAGTAGAAAAAAATAGAAAACAGTAAAGAGCAGTACTCACTGCTATTTCCTGCTTTATTTCACCTATACACTCTCTAAGTCCTGCACTAGATTTCAACAATAATTCCCTTAATCACAAGTAATTTTGATTCCTTCCTTCTAGGTTGGACTATAAGTCCTTGTAGTTAGCACGTGACAGAGGGGGAAAGTTATAGAGGCCCTGAACCAAATTGTCTTTTTACTTGAAAGAGTGTTTCCTCATCCCTTTGAGGCAGTTAGCCAGCTATCATGTTCTTTTCCTTACCTTGCCATTTATATCACATTTGACATTTCTATTTTAGACAGTTCTAGAGATCATGCCTAGGCATTGTCTTAGCAATAAAATAATACTTAAAGAAGGAAATGCATAAGAAGCCATCCTTTTATACATCACTTTGAGAGGTCTTTCAGTGTAACAGAAGTATTGACAGAGGAAGATAAATGTGTACATCCACTCACAGTGATACTCAGGTGGCCTCTCAGGGATACTGTTCTGCAGAACTGAAATAAATGATAGAAACAAAATAAAAATAAACAGCAACAACAGAAAAACATTATGTAAGCATAGTTCAGAGAATTTTATGTCTTGGTGACCTTATCTTCAAACTTGTGTGCACAGATGCTGAGGAAGCATGACTTGAACCCTTATTCAGATTGGTGAAACATGTGTGTGCATTTTGCTATCTCTAAAGCTGAGTGTCTACCTACTGGCATAAAAAGACTGTGAGGCTCACCTGCACAATGTAGCTAGAAGCATCATAACTTTACTCTTATGAGCTGGTATCTATTTTTATGATTATGAGTCATGAAGACATAGAATCATAGAATTGCTCAGGTTGGAAAAGACCTTCAAGATCATCAAGTCCAATCTCAACCTAACCATACTACCATAGCTCTAACAACCCGCCACGAAATCATATCCTTAAGCACCACATCCAGATGGTTTTTGAACACATTCAGGGTTGGTGACTCAACACCTCCCTGGGGAGCCTATTCCAGTGCTTAACAATCCGTTCTGTAAAGAAGTTTTTCATTATATCCAACCTGAACCTCCCCTGGTGGAGCTTGAGGGCATTTCCCCTTGTCCTGTCACCTGTCACCAGTGTGAAGGGACCAACCTTTCAGGTATTTGAAGAGAGTATTAAGGTCTCCCCTCATCCTTCTCTTCCTCAGACTAAACAGCCCTTCAGTCTTTCAGTCACTCCTTATAGGACTTATTCTCCAAGCCCTTCACAAGCCTTGTTGCCCTTCTTTGGACCTGCTCTAGCATCTCAGTGGGTTTTTTTTGTATTGAGTTGCCCAAAACTGTATGCAGTACTCAAGGTGGAGCCTCACCAGTGCTGAGTACAGGAGGAGGATTACTTCCCTACTCTGGCTTTCCGTACCATTCCTGATACGGGGAATTCTAATTCACAAATATCTACAAGCATTTATGTGATCACATTGATATGAATAATATATTGCTATTATCTCTTCCAGTCACTACAAATCTATTTAGACATTATATAATTTTTTATTAAATGATATTCTCAAAATAATTGTTTTTGGCCTTTGCAAAAGCATGGATAAGGGAACAGCAGTATATTATAAAGTTGTAAGAGTAACATATTACAGAATTCATTGAAGACAGAAATCACCTGACTTACCAGTCTGTCTCCAGCACGTAGAATTACCACCACCGAAAAGTTCCATCAGTAATAAAATGAAATCTACTCCAACAGTCCAAATGGAGGAGAAGATGAGATTATATATACTCCTACAAATTCCTAGACTTACACATAGGAAACACCCAAGAAAAATGATCATAATACACCCACTGATCTCCCACTAGTTTATACCTAGTTCTAAAGTGGAAAAAGGGTGGGGGAAGAATAATTTATTTTCTTTACTGTAAAAGAAAGTAAATGCAAATGTTGGCTTAAGAAAAGCCTCTAAAGGAGCTACAGCATACTTTCTATACTATTAGCTCTGTCATATTGTACACTCAGATGTCTGTGGGAGAGCAGTCAGGTACTGAGGGAAGCAAAGCAAAGCTTTCTTTTTCTACTGAAGATGGAATAGAAAAAAACATTTTTTCTAGGACTGTAATTACCGCACCAGAGTATAAGTGAGAACAAACTTTAAACAACTATCTCCAGTTAAAAAAGAAAAAAGAGGATAATAACATTCAAATAATTAAAACAGAATGAATTTTTCTAAGCAAATATGTATTATAATAAGCCATTTTGCAATTGTGAGAAGAAAAAATATAAGTATCAGTAAATTGTACTGCTAAAACAGATGGCTAAAGAAAAAATATTAATTTTTGTCTCATTTTTATGTGGTTAAAGGTGCACTGATGTCTTGCTAGCATTTTCTGTAAAGTCCTTTAAGTGTAATTAGTATGAATGCTAATGAACTGAGCTTTTTCTGATCAATGCAGTCATCTTTTTTTATTTTTTTTTTAGATGTTTTTCTTAGTAGCAAGGGAAATTTTTACTTCTAGTAGCCTTTCCTTGTAACTGTGTCTGTTTTGAATAAAAATTCAGTTAATTTTTTCAATTCATGTGACTGTCTGGAGAATGATGTTACTAGAAATGCAACAAAGTCTTTATGAGCATATTTGAATACAATCAAATATGTTTTGATGCACCCAAGTGATTTTTTTTTAAATTTTTTTCCATAAGAAGTTTTCTTTTTTATTTTATTTTATTTTCTTCCTATTTCATTTATTTATTTGCTTGTTTCTGTTGTGACTTCTATAATTCAGTGCAGTAACTTCCAAATGTCTCTGCTTGGATTTGCATTAGTGTAGAAATGTAACCTGCTCATGTTTAGCTCTTAGAGTTACCACCACTCTACTTACAGTCTGCAATACCTGGGGATGGTCACAGTAGCATTTCTAATGGTAGATGAGGAATCCTGATTAGGGTCCAAACTGAGCAATTGTGGAGGCTGATTTCTTAAAAAATGGAAGTCTGTATGTGGAAAGATTGCACAGAGAAATTTGCAAGACAAAACCTAAACACAGTGTTTGTCCTGAATAGGAAAGTGCACCTATAGTTTGCTTTATATTCAAGGTGTGGGAATGAACTATAGATCAAAATGTCATCCAGTAGAATGATTAAAGAACTGACAGATGCTGGAGTGTATAATGCCATTAGAAATGGTAATTAGTAATACAAACTTTATCTATTCTTTGTAACAACATCTGGCTGAGCATCCATTAAACTATAGAATATAAATTATGTTTAAATACATACAGTACCTGCAGTGCTTACTTGGAGACTGTGATTCTCTCAAGATGTACTGGCATATTCATTTTAGTTCTGAAGTCTTTTGTAAAAGCTTTTAATTTTTTGTGCAATTATTTAAAAGTTCGGGTTGGAAACCAACCTAATCTGGTTAAAAACATAGACGCTTTTATACAATATTTTTTGCAATCCACTGGAAGAAATTGAAACCAAGGGTTTTGCCTTATGAATTGCTCAAATGTATGTAAGATAAGGTGTATTTCTTTAAGAATATTGTTTCAGACAAGTATGTAGAATATCTATATTGCCTTTTGGTTTCAATGAAAATGATGCCGAGATTAAATCCCCCATTAAGTTTTAAAGTAATGCACCTCCGAATTTACTTTATTTGTTCCAACTTGTTTCAGATACTCATATGATGTGATTATTTAATGCCAACACTTGTGTGGAAATCATGGACTCGTGCTATTATTCTACTAAAATTTGTACAGAATAGATTATTTTGCTAATTTTTACTTATATCAGTAATACTTTCCTTAAAGACGAAGCTAGAATGACATTATTAGGTGTAAAGCAAAGGCAGTAATAAAAATAAAAGCAGTTGAAAATAGGCATATATAGACCTCTTTGAAGATGTCAAAAGTAATATTATAATTCTGAATTTTAACTTGCAAGCTGGCAAGAACTGGAGTCTGAACTTACATCAGGAAATTATATCCAAATCTTGTGCACAAAATTATATTCTCTCATTTATGTCAAAGAGAAGTTCAGTGCATCTGTGTTATATTATTTACTTTACAGTTATTTGAAAGAAATGGAAAGACTTGCTGGAGAGAAGAAGGTATGGTCTTGTGTGTGAGCAATGTTGTTTTATCACCTGAGAGTGCTTCTTTCAATCTTGACAGATTCATATTATTATCTGGAATATTACTTATAAAGTTATGATCCAATAGTACAGCAATCATGAATTGTGTCTAACACGTCTATTCAGAAATTCTCACAGTATCACAGGGTTTACTATATTAAAAAATTTTCCTTTAGTTTCCTGTAGCTACTGATGCGTACAGAAATAAAATTCCTTTGAAAATGCTCCTTAGCAGCCAATAGAATCTGGAAAGCGTGTATACTTATTCTACCTTACTTTAGGTTGATACTTAAATATAATAATATTTACACTGGACACCCATAAAAATATTAATTTTTTTTAATGTAGTTTCTAAAAATGGTAGTTGATAACATTTTCAGGGAAAATAACACATTTGGCAGCCACATGCACAGGAGAAAAACTTGCACAAAGAATGCAACTATAAGGGAAAACTCAGTTAATTGTTTTTATCACACAGAGAAAACTCTCACAGTAAATGTATTATGGAAAGCAAAAGTGCGCTAGAATGTTCATTTGTGAACTGCTGTATAAATTAGAAGAGCAGAAATGAACAGTTTGTAAAGATGAGAGAGTAAAACTGTTGATCATTAAGCTTTTAGACCTGTCTCAATACACTTGTTAAATTAGTATGCTATGATCTAGTCTTTTTGACAGATGTACTTAAAAAAAAATAAATCTGCAGCATAGAACTGATAGGAATGAAGCACTTCATTGAATCCTTACTTGGAGAAGGTAAACATGAAAGGATAAAAAAGCTGATTGTCTTCTTCTGTGGGGAGTCTGAATCCATTTGGAAAAGGGTATTGCTTGCTATTGTGAGTCAGGAAATAAAATTCTCATCAAACACAAGCTTTCTAATTAGTGTCATTTAATAGATCTTGTTTGCCAAAGTAGTCAGAGAGAGCTCACTGAAAATGGAGATTCCTATGTGATTTTTCAGAAATAATACATTCTTAGGGTTCTTAAAGAATTTTTGGATTGTTTATACTTATGCTATTTTTTTGAGGTTTTTCTTTCTGAAACAGAAATGTTCTTGTTTGAGACAGTAAATTTCTGATGTGATTTTGTTCGAGGAGTAAGCAATCTTTTAAATGGAAATAGGAGTATTTTCAGTTATGAAACCTGAAACTCAAAGAATTGAGTCCTTGCAGGGCTCCCTTTCAGGTTCATACTAACTTTACTTCAGAGCCTCCACTGTGTATATGAAATGCCTGAGGTCTTTTAGGTCTTCCTTAAATTTCAGATTATTCTGAAATTGAGGGGAAACTTATAGTTTGTGACTCATAATTCTTGTAGGCAAAAAAGCTGTTCCTGGGTAAGCCTAGCAATTTGTTCATGGTTCTTTATCAGATGAACTGGTGAAGATACTAAGGAATGTTTTCTAATTGCTGTAGACTGATAAACACTAGAGAACCCACTTTTATTCAGCGGAATTTTCAGTGTTGTTTTTTTTTTTTTTTCTAGAATTGACAAGTAAACTAGAGATTAATTTCCCCATTTTATGGAAATTAACATGTAAAAATATGGGAACCATAATCCCAGAGCTAATCTCTAAACCTGTAAACAGTATAGTTAGCAAAAAACAGTTATTTGGTCAAATTTAATGTTAAAATACATAAATAGGTAATTTTCCTTAATCACTGAATGTACCATTTTTCTCAATTCAGAATTTCACTTAAATTTTCATTTCCATTTATTTGTTATAGAGATTGATAGCAGTCCAATCTTGCTCTACTAATTTCTTTGCCACAGAAATTGGTCATTCCTGTTCATAGAAAATTTGACTCTATTGAAAAATGCTGAATTATACCTTTTGTAGGAAATAACAGTCTTAAGAGAGCTTGCATTATTAGTACATTCATTCATTCATTCTATAATATTGCACCCTTCAAATACATATTCTGTGATTATACTACATTTGTAACTTCCTTCAGATTATAATATTTTTGTTCAACACTGAAATACTGGATACCTTGGAGTTGATCCCTGCCTTCAGAAATACTTAAGTCTTATCATTCACTTTAATAGAATATGCCTGAAAACATATGCTGTCTTCAGGAACTGAAAAAGGCAAAACAGGATTAAAAGTCTGAAAATAAGTGAAGTTCACCCAGTCAATATATTTCAGAATGCAGGTCTAATTTTTAGCCTTCTGTCCTACTAAATCAATAAAGTGCTATGTATTGAAGTTATCCACAATTGTTACTTCAAAAGATTCTCAAGATAAATATTTAGAAAGTGTCAAGTTCCAAATACTATTTGAGAACACTTCCTTGAAAAAGTTGCAAAACAAAAATTGAGGCCTTTTTAATTGTTTCAAAATTCCCATAACTTCTACTCTAAGATCTGCTAAGTTCAATTGTTTGGAAAGGTGTTTTTAAGTGTTGTTGTTGTTTTGGGTTTTTTTTTTTTTTTAAGATACATTTTGACTAGGTTCAGACAAAAAAAAATAATCAAAGAAACTGGATTGTTTGACTGTGGCTTGATTGTTTCCAATTAGGAACTGAAGCAGAGAAAATATATGATTTAACATTTACGTAAGCTTTTACTAGAAATTGTAGAACACACTAAAAGCATGGTAAAACACTGGAATTTATATTGATGCCCCAAAGATAGACCATGCCTTGTCTTCTTGTAGCTTGTCTGTATTACAATTTGAAGTGAATGGATTTAGCAAACTGCAGGACACTGCAGTCCTGTCTTTCACTCACCTCACCATGGGCTTCACCGAGTGCTGATATATAGGGACTGATTTTCTCAGTCTGCTCAGGGAAATTTCTGCCATTGTCCTGGATATCTTCTTTAAATTAGAATGATTCTAGATGTAGGTTCACTACAATTTCTGTTTGCTTTTCTGAAGAAGATTGTAGGAGGGCTCTCCTGTCAGTAGCTTCCCTAAAATGCAAACTTGCAAGTGGACCCATGATTTTCTCAAGATGAATTATTTATTTATTTTTAACTTCCTACTGGTTGTACCACTGATTATGAATTATGAACACTGCCAAACAATCCAGACTACTATGATTGCACTTTGCCAAGTGAGTCATGCAAATTAACACTTATAAACCCTTATTTTTGTTTATTCTCATAAAACACAGTTTTAGAACAGTTGCCACAGAGAACTGCCAGCCTCAGCCTTCAACTATATAATTAAAATAACAAATATGTGTCTGCAGCACAATATTTACTTTGTTGATCTGTTAATATGAAGAGACCCCATACTGATGAAAATAAAGTATTTAATACTCTGTGTTTTATTAAGACAACCCTTCCCCTCTTCTTCCAAAATGTTTCTCAGTGCGCAAAATCCTGTTATTGAAAAGGAGCTTCTACTAAATATAATAACAATTTGTTTTCAGACAGTACCATCTTCTGGGACAAGGCTGTTTCTTTCCTCTTCAGAAGATGCCACAGTGCTTTCAATTACTATTGAACTGTATAAACAATTTGGAAGAAGCTTTTGGTGTTGCTAGAAAAATGTGCATGTGTATCTTCAGAGGTTTGCTTGCAAATGCCTTATAACATGGAAACTCTTAAAATATTTTGAGATTTATATATATAAAACATTTTCTTCAGATTTTCAATGCTATTGCTATTTAAAATTACTATTAGGCCAATGGAAATTCTACAGTGTACATTCATTTTAAAATATTTAGCTTTCTACTGTTTCTAGGATTTGAATTTCTTGTTCACTGAGGATAGACAAAGAATGTATAGAGAATAGTGGCATAAAATATTACTGACTATTCTGTATTTCCCATTATACCTCTGAATATTACTTGTTTGATAGTCTGAAAAGAGATCCAAGATCATATAATTTTTGCTATCGAGAGAATTGTCTTGACATGATCAAGAGTATAGTGAGTTGCTAGCATTGTTCTATTCTTCTGATCAGAACTTAGTGATCTACAAGTAATGGTCTGGTTTATTATCCATGCACAAGGCTTAACAACTGAATATTCTTAGTCATGCAGTGTAAGGTCATACCAAATCATTCATGTCAAGTCATCCAGAGCAAGACAAACCCTCACTTAAAACTTGTCATCTTCCTCAGGGTGGCTTGTTACAGTTGAACTTACATCCCCTATTTATACCTACCTGATCTGAAGCTGTTCTTAGCTATAGAGGTAAGGCTGAGGTGATGCCACAAAAATTAAGATAGTTATAAAGCAGCAGGGGGAAGGATATCTGTGATGCCTCTGAAATCAAGGAACAATTAGAAGAGTGGAAAATCTTTTTACGTCTCACTAGTCACTTCATGCTTATACTCATCTGTATAATTTTTCTATAAATATTTTAATTCACTAGAAATCCAAAGCAGAGTAGGTTTTTATTTGTTTTTTTTCCTTTTGAAATTATTAGAATGATATAAATGCTTAGCATATCATTTCTAGATATAGTGCTAGAAAAGAAAGCCGTCATTGTTTAAATCATAAATTAATTTTGCCAACAGATCTGAACAAGTTCAGCTTCAGCTGAAGACTCAGATCCATTCCTTATTGTAACCTGCACTGGAAAATGTATATTAAAGTGCACATACCAGGAAGTGAAATTATTCTGTTTTGTTTCCCCCTTTCCACTATAATGTTGTGTGCAATACAGAATCTAACGATCTTATCTTAATTAGTTACTCCATTGTTTAACGCTATGACCTTTTATAAAATTCCCTTGGCTTTTTGTGAGAGGCAGATGCCTATTTCATTTGTTAAATAGGCTATATGATTTTTCCCTGGAAAAAAGTCATACAGTATAAACTCTTCTTCAAAGAGAATATTTCTGTTAAGGTTTCATCATTTTATTCTTGTGAAAGACAGCAGCATATATCAATAAATATCAGCTTACCTGAGGTACTGAAGACAATTCTATCTTTGGATCTATTAGAAGAGAAAGAATAAAATCTAACGCTTAAGGTGTGCAGTTTTTGTTTGTCTTTTTTTAAAGGATAATTACATTGTATATAGTAAGAAAATAAAAGTATTATAGGATTCATAAGCATGCTTATTTCTAATAAAACACTACTATACTGCTTCTGCAAGACATTTAATTTTGCAATGTATACGTAATGGTTAGTGCTGGGGTATATTTACCATGAATCGTATGCCCAAGTGAGAACTTTATTAAATGTATTTACGGTATAATTAAGGAGACAATTAAATGTCACTTTTTAACTGGTTTTCTACATTAATAAAATATAGATTTTAGCATCTTCAGTAACATAAAATGAATTGCCAGTGACTTCATTACATTGGGAGTATGATTTTCCACAATATAAGTGTGACATGGTGAAATTTGCCTTAAAAAAACATTTTGCAGAGCCAGTTATAATACACTGAAATCTGGTTCCCTGAGTTTTCAGGTATCACCTCTTTCTCTTCATGAGGAAAACAGTTTTTATAATTAAAACAGTTAAACCCAGTGGATTTTAATGACTAGTTAATAAAGTGTGTAATAAAGTTATTTCTTAGATGCATCTAAATCAGAAATCCTACAAGTGGAACCACTCTCTTCCTGGTAAAGTTAAAAACCTGAGTTTAATGGAGCTTGTCAAAATAAAATTCAACACTGTGTCTTGCTGAGTTTACAAATCAGAGTTATATTGGGAGGCTGGGAGAGCAGTTTTCTGGATGTTCAGTGATAGAGCTAATGCTGTAGGGATCCCAGTTATTCAGAAAATTTTTTAAATTTTGTTTTTGTTGCGGACAATTTTGACTTCAAAAATGTGCTGTCATGCTATCTAGTGGCTAAGGCAAATCATGACTTTCGTACTAGTGTTTTATTCTGATAAAAGTACTTAAGAACTTATATGTTCTGTTTTGAAAAGATAAAACATCAAGTAGAAGTTGTCATTCTATCTTCTTAAGCATGGTTTGTTGGTTTTTTTAAAGATAATTTTTCTGAAAACTAATTTAAAATGAAATGATTAGTGTTCTTCATATGGATGATTAAATAAATTCACTGTTTTAAACATGAAGATCAGTGTATTATTTGTAGATAGCAAAGATAATCAATCACCATAATGATTCAGTAGCCTTCAGTGTTTTAAATTCAACTACTTTACCATTTATGAATAGCTGTTTTGCATAATGCTCTTTCACTTCTTTCTAACTATTCTAAGTGACCATTTGTCTTCCATGTGTACTGTCAAGTACACTGAAGACATTCTTTATATGCAACATTACAGAAAAGTCATTATATAAAGTTATAAATTGAGTTTCAGTTAAATAACCTTAATGCTCTGGCAGAAAGCATCAGAAGATCTGAAATGGAAAGCTGAAGCTTAGAAGAAAATCACAGAGCCACGCTAACATGAAGGAAAAAATGCAGTGACTGAAGGAGTCTCTGTCAGCCTACAGGTTGCTATGTGTCTTTTTTCAGCTTTACAACTCAATTAGTGTTTTAAGCATAGATATATATTTTAGGTTGGGGGAAATTTCTTTTTAACATTAAAAGGAGAGAGAGAGAGAAAAAAAAAATAGGCAAGGAGAGGCAGAAGAAAGGAATCTGTATCAGTTTTTTCAATAAATACATATCACATGAGAGCTTGATATGACTATTTCTATTGACTTAGCTGCTTGAAACTGGATGTGATTCTGTTTTATGAATGGACTCCCAGTGTTCCTTAGAAGTTACTTGGGATTCTGTAATAATAAAATTCCAATTCACCCATGTTTATGCTAAAATATCATAAGGGCACTAGTTTGAACAGAAAAAAAAATCAACAAGGAGATTTGTACTATAAACATGTAATTGATAGATTTATTTGCATGGAGCTTCATGCCTTACATTGTATTTCAAGGGATTTTCACTCCCAGTGAGCGACACAACCTGCAACCCAGCAAAATGTGCCTCTAATATTGTCTTAGGGAATTGGTCAAGGTCATTTCTGAGAACAATCAATGTTCCTAGTGGCTTTGAATGCCTGGAAGTGAGCTAAAATTTTATGACTTGAAATAACTATCTTGGGAATGCAGTATCACAAATCCCTGTTGATGATATACCTGAGCATAAAGGCTCCACATTGGAAGGCAATATGGTAGATGGCAAGTGATGATGCTTATGATAATGCTTAAGTAGACAGTGTCTACTTTCACTTGCAGTTCATGGATGAATTACGTTATCTCATGCAATTGAACAGAACTATGCTGATCAAAAATTGCATATATATCTGCTCTGTTCATTTTTGTTGTACCTGTTTGCATCTCATGGTATGGGCCTCAACATGAAGAATCAGTGTAGGCAGTACTGTGCCAGACCTATCAGAGTCCCATTTTTACACAAAAATCATATAAAAATATGCAATTTGTATTTTATTCTATAAAATATTTCATATTGTAAAGCATGCACACGTTAGCTGCAGTATTTGAATCTGAGGCAACTTTGTCTCAGAAATTCTGAATGAACAAAACATATATCTGTAAACAAATCTAAATGATTGAAGGATTTTATAATCAGAGATTTGTCAAATATCATTCTACAGCTTACAGCTATTTGATTTTAGAGTTAAGGGTGAAATTCATTAGGGTTATATTGAAGAAAAATGTCAAAATTAGATAGATAAAGTTTAATGAATAATTAATGAAGCTCTGCTATAAACTCATAGCAAATCCTTTAAAATAGGTATGTGTATTTGTGTGCTTGTGCTTATTCATTTCTATTTGTGTTCATGATTTTTAGAAGATTTTGTAATGCTTCATGGGATGTTGAAGAGAATGAAATAATTAAAGATCTTGTCTTCTCTTGAGTAGATCTGTTCCTCAATGTTGCAAATATCATTATAAGATCAAATATTACATTGTTTTTGCCTGAAAACATCTCCAGAAAAAAGAAAACAGAAAAGCAAGTTATGAAATATTTAGTAAAATACAGTGAAATACACTAGTTCATCTGGAAGTGAGCTTTTTGTAGTGAAAGTTGTTGTAAATGTTTATGGTGTAATATCTGTCTGTTATTTATAAGATATTAAGTTTTTTAATATGCTTGCATTTCAGCTATGCCAGTCAAGATTTGTTGCTACCATACAGCAAAAAATTACAACATTATTATCAAAGACATAGGAAGAAAAGTACTTTTTCCATGCAGAATTCTTTATCAACGTTGGAAAATGTTAGTAAAATAATAGATTTTTCAATTTTCCATTGCCTTCAGTATTCAGTAGTCATTGAACCTAGCCTGTCACAACCTAAGTGCAAATTACACATGTGCAATTGAGAACACTTCACATCCAACTTGCAGCTGAGGGTGATTTTTTGTTGCTTAGTAGTAAATCTTTAGAAAATAAGGTTTATAATTAAAGTGCTGATGCAGCTATAATTGTAGAAGCATATGCAGTATGGCTATAAATATTGCAGCAACTGCCGTGGCAGAATTTGTCAAGTGTTTTGTATAGGGCAGCTAGGCTGTGGCAGCTGATGTGATGGGGCAAATTATGTTGCAGTCTGCTGATCAGATGCTTTTTGAAGTTATTGTTAAACCTCTCTCTTCTTCAGCGAAAACTGACATTAGCTTTATGTTCTATCATGGGGGCATTGCTTGAAATGGACAGTCTCAATTTAAGTAAAACACACATCTAGCTTTTCAGTAAAAGAGCAAATGATACTTGACAGACCTTGGCCCTGACATTTAAAATTGTACCACAGCCGATGTTCTTGAGATACACAGGACTTCAGAAGTGGAGTGTGCTCACTAGAGTTAGTATTGCTTGAGATTATTCTGGGAGACGTAGACTACTGTGCATGCTATAAATATTTACAATTCTCAAATAAAACCCAGAAGATACATAATAAATTAAAAGTTGTGTTTTCAAGCAGATAATTATCAGTATGAATTAGTGTACTTTCACAATAGTGTAAGTAATTTGATATCTGGGTTACATGATGGACATTATGAATATCGGAATAAAATCAAACCTACTGTATCATACCCAAGTAAATTCCGTTGTGTTCTGTACGTTAGCCTAAAACTCATTTGTACTGATGATATTATTTTGGCCACTGATTGCACATACATTATATTAATTGTTTCAGCACAGTGATAAATCTCTTACCAGGTACAGAAACTGTTATTAAAAATATAAGCTTCCACGTAATTATGTAATGGGAAGAAGGAGCACCATGGAGGGAAGAACGAGATTTTTCAAAGCATTGAATGTGATTGCTGTAAAAAAATGTCAGGTAAATTACAGCACTTGGACTTTAACCCAAAAATATTTTACATGCAGCATGGGCTGTTCTTGTAGTTTCAAGTAATGGTTGCTATAGGTGACCCAGAAATGAAACAAATCATGGCACTGTAATTTAAAACTAAAACAGCTGGCAAAATATTTCCTCTCAAGCCTGTTGTCTCAGAAGAAAATGAAAAGGTCGGGAGACTTTCCATTTTCTCCTGAAACAACATGGACTGCTTGAACTAGGGTACATATTAATGTTTTCACCACAGCTTTCTATTACGTGTCAGGAACTCCATTCCAGAATATCACAGTGGAAGTGATGAAAAAAGACAGATGATAGAATGAAATGTCTGGACCTAACACAAAATAATCAACTATCTTTATATTTCCACTTTACATGCAATCAGGAGTCCTGATTGTGTTCTATAGGTGGTGGTATTTCACCTAGAAATAACAGCTGCTGCAAAGTACATGGCTGTCCACACAGTTATAGTTAATGCTAAGAATTTGCATGTGACATTATAAGCCTGTCAGAGCAGAGCTATTTTTTTGCATTGAAATAAAAAATGGCAACCTAGGCTAGACGCACACAGTTTATGACTAAGTTTATCAATAGTCAAAGATTTAGAGAGCAGGGAAAGATGAGAAGGTTGAGAAGTGTTGTCCGCTATAGGAAGAATTCATGTGACAAGCAGTATGTTCACAGCAGTAGCCTCCTAAGTAAGAAAACATTCAACAGTGGTTCCTAGAAAGTTCACCTGCAATGCAGGTCATGGTTTGGGGGTAGCTGTGGCAGAATAACATATTTCCATTCCATGTCTGAATTAAATGTACACCAATTTTAATGCTATCTTGGACTGAGGATTAAAATTACAAACATCCTATGTAGACTATTTTTAATGATTAATCTATCATCGTGTCTTCATTAATTCAATGATTTTGGTAAGCTTGCTGCACTTTTTCTAGTAGTTAACCTGTAAGAACAAGTACAGAGTGTCAAAGTAAAGCAACTTGAAAAGCCCTCCTGTTTTAAGATCAAGAATCCCAGTACAGTCACTTGGAAAGAAAAAAACAAAACAACAACAACAAAAAAACAAGTTATAATGGAAAATTTTATCGTAAATAGAAATCAGTAAATAAATGTTTTTCTAAAAGCAGCTCCTAGTTGCCATTCTTTGCTGAAGTAATGTTGCTCCCAGAGTGCTCTCAGTAATACAGATGATTGTAGTAAAACAGCACAATGAATAAAGTCCACAGCCAGCCACACAGAATTTCAAACACGACCCAGCTTACATTTTTTATTAAAAGAAAAGTCACTAGAATGCCTAGGCTTCCTCACAATGTGTCTTCATTAAGCCTCTGATTTTGCCAAGTCCCTTACAAAGAGAACTTGAGGTGTTAAGGGATTTTGAAAACATGCAAGAGACATATATAATAGGCTAAACTAAGCCAACTAAAGTTTTTTACATAGGGAAGAACCTGAAGTCTTTGGAACTGTGGAACTTGGCAATCAAGCAGCAGGGAGACCCCTTACCAGTAATTATTTTAACATTAGCCACAATCAGTGAGAAAATCGCAGAAAGTGCTTTTCTTCACAGCTATGAATTCCACGATGCACTGCTGTGTGTTCTTTCTTCCAAGCTTTAATAAGAAATATGATGATAAATGGCATCCATTGCTAATATTTTTAAGGCAGCCAAGATTAGAAGACAGACTTTCTTGTTAATAATTTTGTACCATGCTATATTAGATGTGGGAATGTGTGTAATGATGAAAAAAAGAAGATTAAAAAGAAAAGACTAAAGTAAAGGAACCACTGTCTCTGGGAGATGTAATACCAGTTTTTCTTACTTTTGATTCTACATAGTCCTGCAGCTGTAAACAAATTTTCAGAGTTAATTCCTTGTCTCTTTTATTTCTTCTAAAACACACTGCTACACATTTGTAGATTATAAGTGCCCAGTGTAATAAATAGAAGATATAATGCTTCCTATGTATGTATTAGCTGTCCTCTTAATTCTTTGTGGAAACAGCTACATATGAAAGCAACACATGTAAATTGAAGTGCTGTTAGGTGACCACACGATGCGTTTAACTCATTTCGTAGCATACTGTTTTAGCCATAGACAATTATTTTCAACAACAACAAGATCTCCTGGCAGAATATGATTTAGCTTACCACAATACAACTTTTGATGACATCTTTTTGTGGTATTTTTCTACTTTGAATATTTACTGTGGAAGAAGCTTAAGGAAGAAAATGAAAACAATTAGAAAATCACATATCTACATCTGTAGGCAGCTCACATACCTTCAGTTTAATTTTACATGGAATTCAATGTATTTCCACAGTTAATACTTGATTTCTCAAGAGCTTATTTGGTCATTTTGCCTGTTTTCTGTGTAATGTTATGGCTTTCTGTTTAAGGGTTCATAAAAGTTTCATAAAAAATAAATAATGTTCCAAGCAATTTAGCTACCAGAATTTTTGTTTCTGTATAAATGTTAACAGCAACAATTGACAGCAAAATGAAAGCTAAGGACCACAAAATGAAGATTAATAATCCTTCTTCATTATTTTGGCAGTTGTCAATGTTTTTTTTTTAAGTGAAAACCAAAATGCATATGGACATATTCCAAAATGTTGAGTGACTCTTCTTCGATCATTTTGTAATTGTAGATATGAAATGCATCATGCTCACTAGGGCATATTTTGTGAAAGGCTGGAGCTATATCATGGGAACTTTTTCTGAGAGAATGGTACCTGTTTTAATATTGTTATGAACTTACAAGCACCTTAAAAGGCACATAGGCTACCACAAAGGAGCTGACATTTCACTAATACAGATTTTCACTGAGATGAATAATATGAGTCAAGCAACATAAAGCAGTTTCAAATAGCTCAGAAAGTGAATCAGAAATTTGAACCATGCTGAATAGCACCCTTCTGGGTTAGCTTCAGTTCTAAGCCAAAAGTTCATCTCTGCTTTAACAGACAAAATTGGGTGTAATGCTCCAAAAAAAATGCAGTTTCAGTTGGCCCTATTGTTCTAAGTACATTGCCAGACTGAATTAGGGGGGCTTTAAAGATCTGAAATACTGTGATGCCTTCTGTGGTGTGCTAAAAATATATAAAATAATAAAATAATTAATCCTGTCCCATTAACAATAAAATCAATTAAATCTAATGCTTCTCTGTTAATAACTAACCTCTGCAGCTACAAAAAAAAAAAAAAAAAGGAATTAAAAAATAAAAAAAAATGTGCCCAGGAATGTGATTGAATCACTGTCCCTGGAAGTGTTCAATGTTTAGATATTATACTAAGGATCATGGTTTACTGGGGAAATTTTGGTAGTAGGTGAGTGATTGGAGTGAATGATTTTGGAGGTCTTTTCCAAACTAAAAATTTGTTCCTATAATGAGGCAGGGATACAGAATTCCTTTTCAGTTTTTCCATAAACTCTGTCTTCAGCATCATCAGTGATCCAGTTGCAGAGCACAATGCACAGATCCACCTCAAGTCATTTTTTTCAAGGGGACCATTCTTCTGAATGAGGCTCCCATCTTTCTGAGTTTCATTTTTAAAACTCATCCTAATGCTAAACTTGTTGCTATAAAAATGCAATTTTTTTGGCACCTCAGAAAGCTTGACGTCATTTATGTTGTTTTGGAAAATCATACAAATTCACAATCTTTCCCATAAATTCTGATCACAAAACACTTATGCATGTATACAAACAAGTTCCCTTAATATTTCGATTTATTTACTAGACTAAATCAATCAGAAAGAGTACGTTATTGTCCATGGTGACTATGAGAACCACCAAGCGTTCTGTTATTTCAGTAAAATAAATCCCTCTATTTTTCTTTTATTTGATTGATCCGGCTCTTCTTCATCTGCCCATGATGTACCCCAACTCCTGCAGCTCACTGCAGCTTTCACGTGCCTTACACATTAATCTGGCCATGTATTGTCACAGGTCACTGCAAAATGGCAAGCACAGGTAGAGAGAAATGTATGAGGCTTTATGGGGAAAAAGCCTGTATGATGAAACTCTTGGTATTTCAACTTCTGCCTTCTGGTTATCATTTTCTTAAAAGTAGAGGCACTGTATTGATCCAAGTGTTTTATCTTTCCTACACAGAGCAGTAATAGGCCTCAAGTATTAAAAAACAGATAGGGCAGGTGCACAATTGGGCAAACGTACTATGATAATTACTAAAATATTGGAAAATAGGACTCTGATAAGGGAAGCTGAATGATTGAAGGAGTTTTCCTTCTAGTCTAGCTATCCTTTCTAGGGTTTTCTAGGATAGATATATATATCCTAGATGGATAAATATATTTATGTCCCTAAGGTTTACTAAGCTGAATTCACATGGGATTTTGTATTGTCTAAAGAATGTGGAACAGTACACCAACATTAAACAAATGGAATTATCCTGTCTTAGATTTCTTGATGTCTTTTAAGACCAAGAAATACAAGAACTAATCTGAAGTATATGAAGGCAAAAAATAAGGATATATTATATCACACACACACACAATAAAATAAAATAAAATAAAATAAAATAAAATAAAATAAAATAAAATAAAATAAAATAAAATAAAATAAAATAAAATAAGTCCTTTAAATCCCAGAACCCAGAAAAAAATTGCATGGTTTCCTTACCATGCTTAACATGAGTTCAGAGCTGGCATGCCACCTCACTATTCTGCTCTGTTTTTATGGTGCACTTTATTTTTGATGTCACTTTTGTTTCATCACTGTAAAGTTCTCTTTGTTCATTAAAGAGAGAGACAGGTCTGTTAATTTGCTTTGCAGTGCACTGAGGGAGAGGTGACTGCATTACTGATAGTCTGCCCGACTCTATAGGGAAACCTACTGTTCATGAAATCATCCTCCTGAATGCAAGCTGCTGTCAAATATTAACAGTGAATTAAAACTGCAGGTAAAAATAGTGACAGTGGCATATTCCTGTCACTGGGCTTGACAGGAAATTTATTTTGCTATAGCTAAAAAGTAATTAACCTCCACTGTGAGAAATTCTATTACTAGTAGCTATTCTGCCATGCAAAGTACACTACATGGAAATGTTACAGGCCATCAAGCAGAAAAGGTAGATTTGTCTGCATTTTAAACTAAAGCTCCCACCCACCCCCACTTTCCATTCTCATTCTTCTTCTTCCCTCACTCTATCTTCACTGAAGCTAGAAATTGAGATGCATATACTGTAAAAAGAAAATAGTATATAGCATAAGGATTTTCATAAGGTATTTACAAGAGTTAATTTCTGTGTGTGTGTGTGTGTGTATGATAACAGAAGTGTGTCATTTATAACAAATCCAAGCTGTTTATGAAAGGTATTTAGCAATGATCTAGAATGTCTTTCAAATCAGAGTACCTTTGGTGCGGACACATACAGGAAAATGTCAGCATATCAGCTGACAGACCTTCTGTCATCTGGCTCTCCATTACACTTCTCTGCTACTGGTGAAAAGTACAATCATCCTCTTTTGATAAAGGACAAAAAAACCCTGACACTCAGAACTGAGACTGTATGCTGAGAGCGGAAGTTAAGCTTTTTTCAAGTAATTTGATGATTTTACTTAGCAAAATGTGATTCCAAAGCCTAAGGAACCTGACAGCTTCTCTGTGAACTTTTACCTGGCTAATGAACCTGCATTTTTGGAAACAGGAGAATCAAACCCTTCCCTCTGAAATCAGAGGCTGCAGAAAGCTGATATGTACGAGAGAGAATTCACCAGTCTCTGTGTGTGACATAGGTAAAGTTGAGATGAAAACAAAAATTGCTTTCTTTGACTCATCTGGTTTTGTCATCATACTATAGTTGTACTATGAACTGATTGTGGTGGGTTATTGCATTTTGGAAGCCATAAAAAAAAATCTAGGAAAAATTACAGGGGATGANAAAAAAAAAAAAAGGAATTAAAAAATAAAAAAAAATGTGCCCAGGAATGTGATTGAATCACTGTCCCTGGAAGTGTTCAATGTTTAGATATTATACTAAGGATCATGGTTTACTGGGGAAATTTTGGTAGTAGGTGAGTGATTGGAGTGAATGATTTTGGAGGTCTTTTCCAAACTAAAAATTTGTTCCTATAATGAGGCAGGGATACAGAATTCCTTTTCAGTTTTTCCATAAACTCTGTCTTCAGCATCATCAGTGATCCAGTTGCAGAGCACAATGCACAGATCCACCTCAAGTCATTTTTTTCAAGGGGACCATTCTTCTGAATGAGGCTCCCATCTTTCTGAGTTTCATTTTTAAAACTCATCCTAATGCTAAACTTGTTGCTATAAAAATGCAATTTTTTTGGCACCTCAGAAAGCTTGACGTCATTTATGTTGTTTTGGAAAATCATACAAATTCACAATCTTTCCCATAAATTCTGATCACAAAACACTTATGCATGTATACAAACAAGTTCCCTTAATATTTCGATTTATTTACTAGACTAAATCAATCAGAAAGAGTACGTTATTGTCCATGGTGACTATGAGAACCACCAAGCGTTCTGTTATTTCAGTAAAATAAATCCCTCTATTTTTCTTTTATTTGATTGATCCGGCTCTTCTTCATCTGCCCATGATGTACCCCAACTCCTGCAGCTCACTGCAGCTTTCACGTGCCTTACACATTAATCTGGCCATGTATTGTCACAGGTCACTGCAAAATGGCAAGCACAGGTAGAGAGAAATGTATGAGGCTTTATGGGGAAAAAGCCTGTATGATGAAACTCTTGGTATTTCAACTTCTGCCTTCTGGTTATCATTTTCTTAAAAGTAGAGGCACTGTATTGATCCAAGTGTTTTATCTTTCCTACACAGAGCAGTAATAGGCCTCAAGTATTAAAAAACAGATAGGGCAGGTGCACAATTGGGCAAACGTACTATGATAATTACTAAAATATTGGAAAATAGGACTCTGATAAGGGAAGCTGAATGATTGAAGGAGTTTTCCTTCTAGTCTAGCTATCCTTTCTAGGGTTTTCTAGGATAGATATATATATCCTAGATGGATAAATATATTTATGTCCCTAAGGTTTACTAAGCTGAATTCACATGGGATTTTGTATTGTCTAAAGAATGTGGAACAGTACACCAACATTAAACAAATGGAATTATCCTGTCTTAGATTTCTTGATGTCTTTTAAGACCAAGAAATACAAGAACTAATCTGAAGTATATGAAGGCAAAAAATAAGGATATATTATATCACACACACACACAATAAAATAAAATAAAATAAAATAAAATAAAATAAAATAAGTCCTTTAAATCCCAGAACCCAGAAAAAAATTGCATGGTTTCCTTACCATGCTTAACATGAGTTCAGAGCTGGCATGCCACCTCACTATTCTGCTCTGTTTTTATGGTGCACTTTATTTTTGATGTCACTTTTGTTTCATCACTGTAAAGTTCTCTTTGTTCATTAAAGAGAGAGACAGGTCTGTTAATTTGCTTTGCAGTGCACTGAGGGAGAGGTGACTGCATTACTGATAGTCTGCCCGACTCTATAGGGAAACCTACTGTTCATGAAATCATCCTCCTGAATGCAAGCTGCTGTCAAATATTAACAGTGAATTAAAACTGCAGGTAAAAATAGTGACAGTGGCATATTCCTGTCACTGGGCTTGACAGGAAATTTATTTTGCTATAGCTAAAAAGTAATTAACCTCCACTGTGAGAAATTCTATTACTAGTAGCTATTCTGCCATGCAAAGTACACTACATGGAAATGTTACAGGCCATCAAGCAGAAAAGGTAGATTTGTCTGCATTTTAAACTAAAGCTCCCACCCACCCCCACTTTCCATTCTCATTCTTCTTCTTCCCTCACTCTATCTTCACTGAAGCTAGAAATTGAGATGCATATACTGTAAAAAGAAAATAGTATATAGCATAAGGATTTTCATAAGGTATTTACAAGAGTTAATTTCTGTGTGTGTGTGTGTGTGTATGATAACAGAAGTGTGTCATTTATAACAAATCCAAGCTGTTTATGAAAGGTATTTAGCAATGATCTAGAATGTCTTTCAAATCAGAGTACCTTTGGTGCGGACACATACAGGAAAATGTCAGCATATCAGCTGACAGACCTTCTGTCATCTGGCTCTCCATTACACTTCTCTGCTACTGGTGAAAAGTACAGTCATCCTCTTTTGATAAAGGACAAAAAAACCCTGACACTCAGAACTGAGACTGTATGCTGAGAGCGGAAGTTAAGCTTTTTTCAAGTAATTTGATGATTTTACTTAGCAAAATGTGATTCCAAAGCCTAAGGAACCTGACAGCTTCTCTGTGAACTTTTACCTGGCTAATGAACCTGCATTTTTGGAAACAGGAGAATCAAACCCTTCCCTCTGAAATCAGAGGCTGCAGAAAGCTGATATGTACGAGAGAGAATTCACCAGTCTCTGTGTGTGACATAGGTAAAGTTGAGATGAAAACAAAAATTGCTTTCTTTGACTCATCTGGTTTTGTCATCATACTATAGTTGTACTATGAACTGATTGTGGTGGGTTATTGCATTTTGGAAGCCATAAAAAAAAATCTAGGAAAAATTACAGGGGATGAAAGTTTTTTGTGTTACAGACTAATGATTTTGTCCAATTGCTTTGCAGTCACCTTTGTGAGTGACAGATGCGCATTAACAGCGTGCTGTCCTCCTCCTCAGGAAAAAGTGGTGGCTACTGCACTGCAGCTATAAAATGACTTCAACTTAATAATGGACTATGGGGAAGAAAAGTACATCTCTAGATCTACATTTAAAATGGCAGTGCACTCTGGGATTCCAGATTACTGTTATTAATGAAGGAATGTTTAATACCTTTTTAGTAGGGGTTTCTGAATCATGCTCCATTTAAAAGAGATTTCACTTCTCTATTTAAAAAAAAAAATGTTTCTGGGAACAAATAATTGAAGTTTACAATATACCACCAAGAAACCTATTCAAAAGTCTTTTATTCACCTTTTACAAACCCTCTGTGATCAAAAATCAGAAAATGTATGTACTAAAAATGAGTAATGGACCATAATTGGGCTTTCTGATGTTTTCTATATTAATAATGACTCCCAAACCACCTCCAATCAATGCTTGAAGTCAACAGTTTACCTTAGAGATTTATAAACAAAGCAAGAAAAAGTTGAAGGAATTGGCCTAAGACAACAAATTACAAAAACATGAACACTAGGAGTCTGGAATTTAATATGACGCAATTTCAAAACCAGTAGAAATTAATGTACCAAGGCTACTATCTCAGGAAAATGAATTCCACAATGCACCTACGTGTATGTATAAATATATATAATATGCAGTGTATGAATATATATATTCATGAATTATTTTTGTGCAAGGTACATCACTTAAATCTTCAAACATAAATAGTGGAGCTCTTACCTAAATTATTTTCACGTTCAGTCTTTGTGCTTATTCAAACTTATGTGTCAAAATTACACTTTCAGCAGGCTTACAGGTGGTAACAGAAATCTATACAGAATAAATTATTACTCAAAAATGTTCATTAGGTGTTTTGAGTAGAGAGCCTGCTTTATGCAGGTAAAACTAGTGTGTATAATTCCCCAGGGTAGTTTACATAGGAGGCAGTGTTTTACTGACATTTTGGAAACCCTGTGAGCTGCCTGAGCATTATCAAAATGTGTATGCTGCAGTTT
The DNA here is from genome assembly GCA_013399175.1 of Odontophorus gujanensis. Classification (NCBI taxonomy): domain Eukaryota; kingdom Metazoa; phylum Chordata; class Aves; order Galliformes; family Odontophoridae; genus Odontophorus; species Odontophorus gujanensis. The sequence continues at coordinate 316,062 of VXAB01013089.1, read as the reverse complement.
GCCTCTCCAACTTTTGTCATAAAAACAGTGAGCTGGGGCACTGGGTAAAAGGCATACAGAAAACAGATGTCTCAAGCACCTCTGTTGAGACTGTGATCCCCTTTATTCAGTGGGATAGTTCTTTGGTTTTCTTTATCATTAACAATTAAACCAAGACAAATGCAGCTTCCTCTCTGAGTACATGCAGTCTAGCACAACTAGAACAGAAAATATTTTAAAGTCACAGGAATAGTATTCACAAATAAGTTAACATTGGTTACCATGTGCAAAAGCATATAGGTTATCTCTATTCAGTAGTCACCCATTATACAATTTACCATTTTTAAATCAAAATGGCAGCAGCAGTACTGAAGTGCCTGTAGCTCAAATCTCATCTACACCAAATTGTTTGCTTTTTTGTCAGTTGCTTGCTGTAGCTCCAAGCTGTCCATAATGGCATCTTTTATTTCACTTTTAGACAGTTTTATTCTCATTCATCAAAATATCTTCATAGATTCTTTCTGGTTGATGTTCCATATTTTATCAGGTCTAAATTCAGATTACAGTTTATATTAGTCCCATAGTTCCTTCCTTTGACTGTAGGTAAGGGAGCTAACAGTGAAATGCTTGAAGAACATTGCATTGTTAAAGGGTCAAACTCTTTCCCACTAACTGTAGCCCATTGTCAAACATTACTATAGCAGATTTGGAAGAAAAAAAAAAAAAGACTCTGAAATAAATTGATTATATAAGTGCAGTCATGCATTTAAGCTATCTTAGGAGATAAGAATAATAGATTAGTGCATTTTTTTCCTCCAGCTACTGTAAACAAGTCTTTGCTTAACTCTGGAAACAAGGTGTTTGTCCTAACCTGTTATTCCTTAACAACGCACTATTACATTTTGACAAAGAAAGGATTAATTCTCTGTCTGAGTCCTAATACTCAGCACCATTAGGCCTGGAATGTCTCCTGAAGTCTACCAAAGGTACTGCTCTTCACTGTTGGCAAGATTTTCACAATTTTATGTGGTGTCATCTGAAAAATAATAGTGGAAATCTGATACCTATTTTTATGTATCAGCATAAAACATGTATTATTTGAGACAATTATACGTTCTTTACCATTGATGAGAATGTATTTAACATTTCATAGAATCAAAAAATCATTTAGCTTGGAAAAAATCATTAAGATAATCAATTTGTAACATGTCTCCATCACTTTGTTGCCAGATTTTTCTGCACAGTTGATTTTATTTTCTTTGTCTTCTCTGTGAGCCCTTTTCTAACTGCCAACCAGATCAGTATGAATGAATCTGTTTTTTTGCTGACCACAGGATGATTACCTAATGTGGGGAAGATCTTTAGCAATAGAAAGTGGTACCATAACTATACTTGACAGAGATTTTCTACCAGAAGTGGAAGTCATCTAGCAGAAGATTGTGCGATGTCCTATAAACTGCAAGCAAGCAGTGGAGTCTCCAACAGGACTGAGCTGCTGCTGTGTGTGAGGCTAAAACGCAGCTGCTATGGACAGTGCTTCAAAGAGGTTTAACAACTGCTGTAAGCAGCTCATGATGAAAATGCTAGGAGCTTCCAGCATCCTGAGAGTCTGGCAAGATATGCATTGATTTCTTGGGAATGTAATAACCAATTTTTCCCTCTGTTGATCATCTGTTCATACAATTGGAAAGTAGCTACCTAAAACATCCATTTAAAGCCATAGCCTGCATTATATCCTAAGTATATCCTATTTCAAAATGCATTAGCAATAAGGATAACTTGTAGATCATATTGAAAGTTTCTGATTTAAGTTACAGTGATCAAGCAAGAAGCTGGAAGCATTCTGCCAGAAAGGCTTAGGAAAGATAAGCAGGAAGTCTTAAGTACAGTATTATCTATATGGTCTACTGCCTATATTACTATGACAATTTGTAGTCTTCTGTGTCCAGTTCTAGCATATGATCTGGGGAAAGAGGAACAAAACGTGTATTTTTAAAAAGATCAGAGAAGGTGGCAGTATATGATTTATCTTTTATTTTGTTGCCTATATTTATATCATGATTGCAAACTCTCATTTTCTCTCTCTGCTAGATTTAAATCAGTGATGACAATGAGCAAACTGAATATAAATTGTTGAAGCAAAAAGAAAAAAAAAACATGCAATAAACATAGCTCACAGAATCACAGAATTGTAGGGGTTGGAAGGGACTTCTACAGATCATCTAGTCCAAACCTCTGCCAAAGCAGCTCCCAGGTTGCACAGGAAGGTGTCCAGGCAAGGCTTGAACTTCTCCAGAGAAGGAGACTCCACAACCTCTCTGGGCAGCCTGTGCCAGTGCTCTGTCACTCTTACTGTGAAAAAATTCTTACCCAGTCCAGGTGAGGCCCCACCAGGGCAGAGTAGAGGGAGAGGATCACCTCCCTCAACCTACTGGCCACACTGTTTTTAATTTACCCCAGGATACCATTGGCCTTCTTGGCCACCAGGGCACACTGCTGGCTCAGGGCCAACCTGACATCCACCAGGACTCCCAGGTCCCTTTCCTCAGGTCCCCTGCTCCTCTCCAGCAGGTCATCTCCCAACCTGTACTGGTGCATGCCTTTATTCCTCCCATATACTGATATCCAGTGAGATTCTTTTACCATATCAAGCTAAGGCAGTCTGGATGGCAAAACTTGCTGACGTGCCCAGAATTAGTGGATAGTGTCAGAGCAGGAGAAAGTAAACTCACTAAGAGACTACTAGTGAAAGTGCAAATAATAAAATAATAAAATACTGTATATGGCAACAAAAGAATAAAATTAGGTAACTGAACAAATAAGTTTATATCTTGTTCTTCTCCAAGAACAATATTAATTAAAAATTATTTGAATTTTTTTTCTGTACCTTTCTATTCTGATAAATTCACATTCACATACACATAAATTTATGCTTTGTTTATGCTTAATCTTTTTTGTAATTTACAAATTGTGTCAGAATGCATACATATCAAACACACATGTTCATGCACTTAGAATTTATATGTCTCAGCGTGAGAGATAAGATGAAAAATTAGAGGACTTATGCCTGCCCGATTTAAAGTACAGGAACTGAGAAGTTATCTTAGAAAATTTTTAAGGCAGAGGTTTAACCCCAGTAGCAGCTTAGTACCGTGCAGCCACTCACACATCCTCCCAAGTGGAGTTGAGAGAGAAAAGGTAAAAGTGTGAGAACTTAGGGGTTGAGGTAAAGCAGCTTATTAGGTAAAGCAAAAGCAACTTGCACAAGCACTGTAAAACAAGGAGTTCATTCACTGCTTCCCGTCAACAGGTGGATGTTCAGCCACTTCCAGGAAAGCAGGACCCATCAGGCAGAAATGTTTCTTGGGAACAAAAATGGCATCACTTCTAATTCCCCCTCCCAAATCTTCCTCCTTCCTTACACCAGAAAAAAAAAAGGGAATGGAAAGGAAAGGAAGGGAAAAAGGAAGGGAAAAGGGAAGGGAAAAGGAAAGGGAAAGGGAAGGGAAAAGGGTAGGGAAAAGGAAAGAAAAGAATCTATGGACAAAATGCTTATAACTGTTCAGAGATCAAATTTTTCATTGTAGTGAAAGAAAAACAATTGCAGCTAAACTGAATGTCCTGGAGAAAAGTAGCTCAGCTCCAAGATGATACAGATGATTATCAGGTAAACTCAGAACATCATTTATATAATTGTTAAAAAGAAGAAATTATTCTAAAAAAGAATAGTGAGTGTGATACCTTATCAAATTCTGTAACAGATCCTCATTCACCATTCTCCTTTGCTGATCTTTAGTATGAGTACCAGCTTCAACATTTTTTGTGCTTACACTGCAGTCAATAAAAACCTCTCAGATAGAGAAGATGCACAATATGCACCCCTTTTTTGAATCCTCCCACTTTTTTCTGTTCACAGTATCACTTATTTCCTCCTTTAGAAGTGTTTTTCTGAAAAAGCAAGAGATTTATATTAGAAGTCTCTGCAAAAAAAAGTCTTTATCTTCTCTTGTTCAAGTAATAAATAGAGAAAAAATATGTTGGCCAAGCTTTTCCTTTGCTGAAACTGAAAAACGATGACAGAAACACCTGGTCTTTTTGCCTAACTAGGTTTCTTTTGCATGCTTTGCAGTGTAAGTCATTCCAGTGGAGATAAAATAGTGATGTCTTTTTAAGCTAGTACTGAGGTAATTGGTAGAGAATGTAGTCACTATCATGAGGCAAGAAATATGGAGGGAGCAGGAGGGAATAACCTTGGTGATAGCAGGCAGGATGTAGCTTCTTAATACAACGATCACCCTGAAACAGAGTCAGACAACTGGTGGTCAAAGCATAACCCGATTATTAATGAAAGATTGCTCTTAACAATGTTTTCATGCAACAACTTGAGTAGTGTGTTTATTTGTAATACTAGGTTAATATATCTGACAATAAATGAACGCAGATATTTCAGAAAATGGACATTGTCCTGTAAAGGAAGGTGGAATTCAGAGAATATCAGAAATGACAAATACTCTGTAGCGTTTGAGAGTATAATTTGTTGTGGTGTAATATGGTGAACTGGAAAGAGTAAATGCACTTAACACACCCTAATCTTAGGTCACCCTGCATTGTCATGTATCTACAGTTAATGCTAAATAGTTTCTGAAAGCCTATCCATAGTACTCTAGTGTATAAATGGGATGATAACTGTAATAAGGAATAGAAGTAACAAAACAAACATGCTGGAAAATGAATAAATCTGAAATGTCCTAAAAGCAAAACCACATATATTTTTTCTTGTTAAAGAATTGTTAAAACCCAAACACAATCATAACAGTCCCTGCAGTTCTAAAGTACAACTTGCAGAGATCCCTTGCTTCCATAAAGGAAACAGAGGGTAATTATCAGTGAAGAGCATCGAAAAAAGTTAATTAAACCAGAATCTGGAAGAGCAGAAGTGTGTGTTTACACAACTTGGTCCTTCAGAATTATTTTTCAAAGACAGAAGGAGTTTGTTTGTATTAATAAAAATGATCTCTGATTCCAGACATTTGGCTTTGGTGGTTTTGTTGATTCAAAATTCATGAAGTTAGAATTATGTAAAGACATTTCAGTCCTTTACATTTCTTCTAATATTCACATTGAAGATAATAATATTTCATTTGAAAATAAATATCTCTTAGAATATATTGAATCAACACTCTCATTAGCCAAAATGTAAAAATATCTGAAGACACTCATATTTGCTGAGAGCCAACCCACAGCTTTTAGATATCACTGCCTGGTACTTTCTGTTTATTAGCATAAAAATTAACTTTTTATCATTTACTTTTACTTTGCTGTACTATGATGTGTTCTTGTCAACAGTTTATGGCTGGTGCCATGGCGAATGGGATGTGGGACCCACAGGCCCACACCTGGGAAAGGAGAAGGGGAAAAGGGAAAAGGGAGATGGGCCTAAAAATAAAACAGCAGCAACAGTCTGAGAAGGACAACTAATATACTAAATAAGATATCAGAATGCAAAATAACAAAATATAATAAAATATAATTGGAATTGAAGCTAATAAATCAAATAAAATGTGAGAACGTGTCTGAAACGGATGGCCTTATGTTAATGCTGAAGGTGAGAGAGCTAGGGAACTCATGCTGCTGGGATGATTCAAAAGGGAAAAGAGCTGTGTCTTCTGGCACATGAACAGTTTTTATCTTTCCTTCTGAGTGGAAAACGGAAAAACGCAAAGTAGCTCAAAGTCCTTTGCAGTATGTAGTTCTTCTGTTCTGGCACAAGTATACCTTGAACTATCAACGCTATGAAACTGGAGCATTAACTCTAGCTCACAATGCACTACGTGATGTTATGATGTGGAATACAAATAACAAAAGAAAAAAACCAAAAACATGACATAAGGGAGCTTGTGTTGCTGTATTATGATTTTTTTTAATATATTTTGGTGACCTTTTATGATGAAGTTACAGCACCAGTGGGCAAAGGAAAAGCAACTGGCAACGTACCAGGCCTTGTGCAAAGTGTATGATCCTGTCTTGCATGACGTCCTGGTCACCAAATTGGAGAAAAGTGGATGTGATGGATGGACCACTTGCTGGGTAGGGAATTGGCTGGCTTAGAATTCTACCCCTCTACTCTGCTCTCGTGTGACCCCACCTGGAGTGCTGTGTCCAGTTCTAAGGCCCCCAACACAAGAAGGACATCAAACTGTTGGGCCATGAAGATGATCAGAGGACTGAAGAACCTCTCCTATGAGGACAGGATGAGAACTTTGGCTCTTTAGCATGGAGAAGATAAGGCTCTGAGTATATCCTGCAGCTGCCTTCCAGTAACCAAAGGGGGCCTACAGGAAAGCTGGGGAGGGAGTTTTTATAAGAGCATCTAGCACGAGGTCAAGGGGAAGTGGCTTCAAATTTGAAGGGGATCTAGAGTACATGAAAATGGTGAAACACTGGAACAGATTTCCTGATGAGGTTGTGGATGCCCCCTCCCTGACAGGCTGAATGGGGCTTTGAACAACCTGGTCTAGTGGAAGGTGTCCCTGCCTAGAGCAGAGGGGCTGAAACTAGATGATCTGAAAGATCCCTTCCAACTCAAACCATTCGATGATTCTATGATTCTGTAATGTATAGCACATTGGTATGTTTGAGAAAAGGAGCCTGAAGTCAAAGGCATTGTATGAATAGCAAATGTATGAATTTCTATTTATCTTATCAATTGAAATGTATCGAATGCCTGTAAAAAAAAAAAAAAAGAAAAAAAGAAATAGATACGCAAAATTAAAAAGTAACATATACTGCTTCTATTACTGATGTGTGAAAAAAATAAGTAGAACAACAAGCATTTCTTTTTTTGTATTGTTTTAGTTCAGTGTTTTAATTGTTATACCTAAGTCATAAATTTAACTAAATTAGCAAGCAAGATCGCTAACTAGAAAGCTAATAAGTATTAGCATATGTGATGGAGGCTATGAATGAAGTAGAACTAACTAAGGTCTTTGTTTTTTTCTGAACTAAAGAAAATAAAGGATTAACAAAAAATAATCCAGTCAGCTGAAGTCACTCAAGGGCATGGGAGCCATTCAAATAACACATTTGCTGTTTGGCGATCATATGACTAGAGCTATCAAGATCTTGCACATGCAACGTTAAATAAACCTCTGCCTAAACAGATGGACTGCTGTCTAATCTCTCTTGAAAAGCATCAAAGCTTCTAATTAAGGGCAGTGGTATTAACAGAAGGAAAGTATGCTCTTTTAATTGTCAGGGTGCACATTTCCAAACAGAAAAGGAATATTACCTAGGATAGCAGGATAGAGGGGACTGTGAATGTGGTAACTTCACATGACTGAAGAACCAGTGAAAGGTTTTGTTTTGAGCTGTTTGACTATTTAGTATAATGATTTGAGATCTTATTTTAAAAATAATGCAGTAAAAATGCATAGGAAATGGTTGCATCTCTTCTGTATCCCATTGAAACATAAAAGAATGCAGTCATATTCAGTAGCACTGTTATTCAAATTTTTCTGGCTTTGGAAGAAGACAACGTTTTTCCAAAGTGTTCCCATGGGATGATTCCTCATATTTATTGACCAAAACAGTATAATTAATAGAATCATAAAATGGCTTAGGTTAAGGAGGGGACCTTAAAGATCATCTAGTTCCGAACTCCCTTCTGTGGACAGAGTTGCCAACCACTGAGTCAGGGACTTCATCAGGTTGCCCAGGGCCCCATCCAATTTGGCAGAATTGTGCAATGCCTACAGGGATTTGGTTGCCACAGCTTCTTTGAGAAATGTATTCCAGCATCTCACCTCACTCTGAGTGAAAATTTTCTCCCTAACATCTAACATGAAACTCTTCTCTTTTAGTCTGAAACCATTTACCCTTCTCCTACCTTCCTCATATAGGGGGGTTGGAACTTGATGATCCTTTGGGTCCCTTCCAACCCAAGCCATTCTATGACTCTATGGTCACTATTGGAATTTCTAAAAGGTTGATCTGTCTCATGTTTATAAGCTCCCTTAAGTACCAGAATGCTGTAATGAGGTCTCTGTGTAATCTTCACTTCTTCAAGTTAAGCAAGCCCAAATCCCTCAGTCCCTCTCTCATAGGAGAGGTGTTTCAGACTGCAGCTCATCTTCATGGCCTTCATTTAGACCCACTTCAACAACTTCACCTATTTCTTGTGCTATGAGCCCCAGGCCTACATACAGTACTCCATGTAGGGCTTCATGAGTTCGTAGAAGAGAGGGAACAATCACCTCCCTCTCCCTGCTGACCACCCCTCTTTTGATGCAGCAGCCCAGGATACAGTTGGTCTTCCAAGCAGCAAGCACATGATACTGGTTCATGTTCAGCTTTTTATGCATGAGAACCCCTCAAATCCTTCTTGGCAGGGCTGCTCTCAAGTTCTTCTCCCAATCGGTGCACATATCTGGGATTGCCCGAACACAGGTGCAACACCCTGCGCTTGGTCCTGTTGGACCTCATTAGGTTTACATGAGCACGTTCCTCTAGTTTGTCCAGGTCATTCTGGATGACATCCCTTCCTTCTGTTGTATCAGCTGCATCACTCAGCTTAGTATTGTCTGCAAATTGCTGAAGATCAATTGATCCTACTGTCTATGTCATTAATATAGATGTTGAAGAGCACCTGCCCTAAGATGTACCCATGGGAGACATCACTTCTCACTGTCTTCCACCTGGACACAACTGTTGACCACAACTTTCTGGCTGCAACCATCCAATTATTTTATTTCTTCAGAAATATTGACATATCACTTAATCAGAATATAATAACATTATGTATTTAGCATGAATGAATGAAGAAGGGAAGAAAGCAAGAGTTGTAGAGATTAAGGTCTTTCACATGATGTTTTAAAATGTCCTTGGTTTTCGTAATATATATTTTTATTATTAGTTGAACTCAGCAGAACCATTGATTCAGCTAAAATGTACTTTCAAAATGAGGTGCTATTGTATGTAGTATCATCAGAGAGTACGTAAGAGTGCATCACAGCAGTCTTTTCCACTCATCTCCTTTTGGATTAAGATTCTTTTATTTTTGTTGCATTTCACTTTTAATTTGAAAAAATACTTTTCAGAGACTCACATAGGTTATTGTAAATCTACTTTGAACTTCACAGAAGAACAGGAACAAAAGAAAAAAGAAGAGCTTTTGTTGCAAAATCTTCTAATATAGTGAAATGAAATTCACACTTAGAATTGGTGATGGTCATGTATTCTGATACAACTAAGTGCCATATGGAATTGACTGCTTTACTAAACCTTCCAAGTGTCTTAACTAAAAGGCCTGTAGTTCTGTTGTTTGTATGCTGTTGATGTGCAGAATCATATTTCCTTCCTTACACTTTTGGATTATGTTTTATCAGATTTTTAAGTTTGCCATATCTCCTGTTGGTTGTACAAGAATCTTTTTATTTTGAAAATTAACAAACTGAAATTTTGTCTATCCTATTGAACAGTTTGTGATCTCTGTTGCTGCCTTAAAAAAAAATTAAAAGTGTCAAGCATTACTTCTACTTTCTGCCATACTGTTTGCTTTACATATTGAGAAATCAATCTGATACATACATGTTCTGCTGAAATCAGAGATCCTAATGCCTATAATGGCATCTCTAATGGAAGCAGTGGATCTGTTTTGTTCTACTGTAACTGGCCTACACCATCCTTTTAAAATGTGATGGAAAATAAAGTGTGTTTTAAATAGCACTTAATGTTCTAACACACTACATTAAACTTCTAGAGGAATTGTTATAAAATATTGCCATTATGTATGTTCTGTTTAGTTTGTAGTCCATATAAAATTCTCTGACCTATGCAATTTTTCATTTGTTTCACTATGTAATTAAAATTTTCAGGATCCTGCAGAACCTCAGATAGAAACTGTTAAAAATGCAGTCATAGACCATAATTGCTTTAGAACTTAATTGGGAAAGAAACTGAATGTGAAATGTATATACACAGTATGTCTATTGTTATCACCATAAGAGAATGCCTTTGGCCTTGAGGCCAAGATTAATTAGAAAAAGCAGAGAAATGGTAAAATGTCAAGAAATGCAGCTAGTAATGGGAAGTTTATCTTCTTGTGAAATATTTTTGTTATAAGGAAAACGCTCTGTTTCACTGCGACTTTGCTTCAGATGTTTTCCACACTTACTTTCTGGCTAAAAACCATTAAATTGTTTGCTGTAGTTTTCATTTTTCTTTTTCCCTTCCCTTACCTTCCCCTTCCCCATTTCCTTTTCATTTCCCTATCATTTCCCTTATTTCCTTTCATTTCCTTGCTTCCTTTCCTTCCTTCCTTTCCTTTTTCCTCTCCTCTCCTTTCTTGCATTATTGTTTTCTCTCATTCTCTCTCTCTTTCTTTTGTAGTATATAACAAGTGAAAATTCTAATCTGTATTCATAATTAAATTGAAATACAGGATTGAATTCAAAGTAAGATCACCACCTGAATCTGATCATATTTTAACCAAACCCATTAGAATTCATACTTAGGAATCACTGACATCTATAAAATCAGTGAGTTCTGAATTTCATACTCTACCATGTAATACAAGAGATTTAGTTTTCTTAAACTGATAAAGAAGTCCTCTGTGGCTCTTCCCTTTTCAAATGTTTTGCCCAAAGTCTCAATGTTGTTATCTGTGGTTACTGTTTTATCATGTCACTTAGAAGCTTAAGTGGATTGTCTTGAAAGAGTGATATTTCAACAAAAGACTGAATGCTTTTTAACACAGTGAGCTCATATAATTTTTCATATGCATGATTTTTTTATTTTGCGCTACAGTTTTGAAAACTCGTCAAATGATGTTCTATTGTTTACAAAATAGTCCATGTTAAGTTTCAAGAACAATGTTAGAACACTGTTTTTTGCTACACCTCTCAGAAACAGATTTTAAACACTGAAAATATTTTGATAATTCCACAAAAAGTCTTAAGGCGTCTCTCCATCGTAATTTGAAACATATTTGCTTAGAAATGGAGGCCTAGCTTAGAAACACTTGTCAAAAAGACATGAATTTAGAAAGTTACAAATAAGTAAACTATTCCTTAGTTGGTTGCATGTAATCTGAGGAAGAATGGATGCTTTTACATGACAAAACGAAGCAACTTGAATTTCATTCAATTTTGACAAACATTGAGAGATATTTGGAAATATAGGCCATTTCATGCTTCTAATTCTTATTAGCTTGGCAGTGGGTTAAACTTCTTAATAGCTTAGGCAGTGGGTTAAACCAAGCTGTCTGTTCCTGATATTTTCAGATGTTGATATATTGAGAATTGTACCTAATTTTCAGGGGAAAGTAGTAATTTTCATAACTACCAATCATACTACAATGAATATGTTGCAACCTATGTGACATATGGTGGACTTAGTAGAAAAGGCATATTTTTTGTACTGACTATGGTCAACAATTCTAATTGGTATTCTGTAGCAACAGAAATAATAACTTCAGCTAATAGAGAATTCAACAACAAAGGCTACTAAAATTTAATTATTGCTATAATGCAGGACTTTCATCCATTTTTTTCTTCACTTAAAACAAAAGGGAAAAACTGATTAAGAAAACAAAACATTAGGTTAATAAGAGGGATAAAATTATGGTTCTTCCTTGGAAGTAACTGAGTGGAAAGATCTCAGGAAACCTTCATTTTCATATCCTGATATTATGCAAAAGCAATACATAATCTGGTTGTAAAAATTAGCCAATATAAATGGTTGGTGCAAGGACAGAGCAAAGTAGAAATATTTGGTGCCTTGTAACAATTGTATACACACAGCACATTCATCTACCTTGAGCATTCTCTTTTTTTTCCTTTTTTTTCCCCCAACATTTCTAAGCTCAGGTAAACCATTTTTTATCCTTCTAGAGAATTAATCAAAGATGCCACTTAAATATCCTCACTGAGGAATTTTTTAGTGATAGAAAAAACTGGCTGATAAATGGTGCAGAAGTGAACCATCCTATTTTTTTTCTGGGGTACCTTTACATGAGTGGTTTCCAAGTGCTGCCAATGAGTTACAGAATCACAGAATCACAGAATTTTAGGGGTTGGAAGGGACCTCTAGTCTAACTCCCCTGCCAAAGCAGCTCCCTAGACCAGGTTGCATAGGTAGGTGTCCAGGCACGTCTTGCATGTCTCTAGAGAAGGAGTCTCCACATTCTGTCCGGGCATCCTGTTCCAGTGCTCTGTTACCCTTAATGTGAAGTCCTACACAAATTTGGGTTGAACATCCTGTGCTTCAGTTTGTGGCCATTTTCCCTCGTCCTGTTGCCATCCACAGCTGAAAAGAGTCTGGCCTGGTCCCTTTGCCTCCCGCACCTTAGATATTTATAGACATGGATCAGATCCCCTCTGAGTCTTCTTTTCTCAAGTATGAACAGAACCAGGTCGCCCATCCTTTTCTCATAAGGGAGATGCCCCAGGCCCTTTCATCTTCATGGCCCTCTACTGGCCTCTTTCCAGGAGATCCCTATCCTCTTTTTGTACTGGGGAGCCCAGAACTGGGCACAATACTCCAGGTGAGGCCTCACCGGGGCAGAGTAGAGGGGGAGCATCACCTCCCTCAACCTGACCACACTCTTTTTAGTGCACCCCAGAGTACCATTGGCCTTCTTGACCAACAGGGCACACTGCTGGCTCATGGCCAACCTGACGTCCACCAGGACCCCTAGGTCCCTCTCCTCAGATTTCCTCTCCAGCAAGTCATCCCCCAACCTGTACTGATGCATGCAGTTATTCCTCCCTAAGTATAAGACTCTACACTTGCTTTTGTTAAACCTCAGCTGGTTTCTCTCTGTCCAACTCTCCAGCCTATCCAGGTCTCACTGGATGGCAGGACAGCCTTTTGGTGTGTCAGCCTTTCCTCTCAGCTTCACGTCATCATTGGTGAAGATCTTGAACAAGACCAGATTCAACATCGACCTCTGAGGAACAATTAGTTTGTACTGTAATTTTGAAGGAGCATAACAAGGGAGGAAAAAATTAGTAAGTTTACTAAATGCAACGTGTGGTAAAACAGATCATGGCAAACATTCTTCTGTGCCTAACGACACACAGAAAATCAGTAACAAAGGTGGAATATGCATTGGAAACTCTTTAACACTAAGTCTTGTACCAATGGCATAAGATCATCTTTTTCTAATGCAATTAGCGTTAATACAAGTCATTGTAGAGTTTGACTGATTATAGCACCAGTGAATAAGTGCTGAGATGGTCCAATGTCTGCCTTTTGTTCAGAGAGATAGGGCCCCAATTCCCTTTGGTAATCTGTGTGTTCAAGTGGTGAAGTAAGCTAGTGAGAAACCAGTTACTAAAGTAGTTGACTTTCTCATACAAATTCTTTTGCCTCACTTTTATATTGGCTATACAAAAATCAAGATTAATGGGTGGTATGTCAGTGTAGTAACAAAGGATTTGGTAAAGCTCTGTCCATTTATCTCTGCTGGAGATTTATTTTTCAGTGTTGTGTTGTTGTTTATAATAAAGCATTTTAGGCATCAGCAGAATAACAAAAGCTACCTCAAATATCAGAATTTTTGAAAATAAATAATTGTGATGCCATTGCAGTTTGCCTACTAGTTTAGAGTCATAAATGCTTTGATTGACAGGCTGAACAAAATTGTTTTCCCTGATAAAGCATATAGAGAGTTTTTGCCAATGAAAAATTTTCCATTTGCTGACAGCTGAGCATGCTTTCATTATTAGTTAATAGAAATTTGATTTACTGAACAATGGGAAGTGGAGCATCCTTATTCTATGGCTTAGCAGATGGCACAATATCCAAATTAGGACTTCTCAAAGATGCTAACTGTATATGATTTTTCTATGTATAAGTTCTCGTTTTGCCACTGATTTTCTTCTCCACATTTGAAAACACAGTAGTGTACGTGTCTCATGCACACTGGAGTCATCATAGTTTATCTCAACAGTCAAAACAAATCCTGTGCATCTGACCATAACCAACAGCAGTGTTCTCTTTACATGTGCAAATGAAATGAACGTACTATTCTGAAATCAAATTAACAGAAATTCAGTTCCTCAGCATGATGTTTTGCTTCACTCAAGCTCAAGTCTCAAGTTCAAAGAGTAAGTATCATGTTATTTCAGAGGGAGAGACATCTATACGTCAGCACTACTAGATGAAACTGAATTACTTTACAGCTTTCATGTAACTGGCTGAATTGTATGCAACTGGGAACTTTTCTAACTGTGATGAACTGGAGGAGAAACACATAATGAAGAATCTCTCAAGCAAAAAGAGAAATGTGATAAGTTTATCCAGTTTGGGTCCATATCTCCCATATGTTGTAAGTTTTTCTTGAATTAATGGCTGATAAGCATTTGGAAACTTTGATATCAGTATAACACTAGAATACATGTAAGTTAACACAAAATCATGAAAAGCCCAATGACTTATGACCCTCATGCATAACTCTGTCTACAGGTCTACTGGACAACAAAAACCACAGTGAAGATATCTCATTCAAATAAACCCTAAGTCACAACTGACTTCTATCTACTTCCTTTCGATATCTGTATGTTTGAAATGGTGAGGGTTAGAATTACAAAGAAAAGGAAATGAGGCATAAAGCTTCGAAATCTCAAAGGGACAGCAAATACAGATGCAACACCTTCTAGAACAAAATGTTTTCATTCCCTCTTATTGTGGAGATTAACATATCTGTAGATGTGTGCTTATATCAAACTTCTCAAACAAAGAGTCATGGATCACTTCAGCTATTACTTCAGCTTATTCTTTGAGAGAAGCAAAAGCTTGAGACACTGATGTTATAAAATTCAAAACTGCAGTTTCAGGATGCTCACTTTTAGATTAAAACTAAACATGAAGGATGTAATGCATTTAAAAAATATGCATGTAAGAGGACAAAGAAAGGTAGCAGCATTGTGTTCCTTTTTGTAGGAAAAGTAGTGGAAACCCTTGTCACCTGCAAGTTTTAAGACTTTTATGTCAATGTTAGCTAAATAAAAGCAAAATCAGAAGTAAGTAAATACTTATCCCTCATTTCTGCACTAACTGCTTAAGTGTTAGGTCCTGAGTAGAAATGGTTCTTGCAGAGGGAAATCGCTTTACAAAGAAATAAGATTTTTGTTTACCTTTAAGAACTTGTGATTTTATCAGCTGACCTGCACTCGAGGAACATACGCCTGATAAAATTATTTTAGTTCTTTATCTAAGGAAATGGTCACCACAGTCCTTTGCTAAAGAATTAATAGAACAATCCTTTTACCTATAGTATGCCAAGTAGTTGTAGTCTTATATTCTATTCATGTAACCTTCCTTTGGCTTTAACATTTGGATTTTTGAATCTGTTAGACATTTTTGCAGGTGGGCCTGGAAGAGCTCTAATTGGAGTCCAGTATTAGCTGGAAGTGATAGAAGGAACAATTCTCTAGATTGCTAATTCTGATGTTAATGGCCCAGATGTTAGTGGTAGCTGCCAGCTGGGAACACAATGGCCAAAAGCTTTGCATATGTAGTCTAATGATGATGAGTAAATCATTTGACCATAGCTAGTGCTCTTGGCCCGTGTGTTTTTTGTGCCTTTTAAACCCTTTACTTCAGTCTTTATCCTAGTGAAGAAATTACGTGGACTGTTAGGAAAAATTGATTAATTTCACCGTTTCTGCTGTTCAAAGGACATTTTTTTCGCCCACAAACCCCCATTTTATACTATATCACTAATTATTTTAGATAAAGAGTTTCACTTTAGGTAGGTACCAGAATACTTCTGTAAACCTACTCTCTTATATTCAAAATAAAGATTTCCAAAGTGGGTGCCTTCTTTTTTTTTTTTTTTCTTCCCCACATCTAGGAAAATTACATGTTTATTAAGTGGAAATCACAGGAAAATTACTGTTTTTACTTTTCAGACATTATTCTGTGAGGTTACTTCCAGGTTACATAGAAATTGATAAATTCTGTCATTGTCTTACAGTTATATATGTAGATAATCCCCCTTCTGGAATATTTTTGAATACTCCTAGTAAAGGTAACAGAGGACAAGCGTGCTTGGCATTCAGTGACTTACATAACTACATACTTACTTACCATGTACTGTGGCTCATAATGGGTGAATTGTGTTAGCTAAATGACAAGCAGAAACCTGATGGTTATTTCTACAAAACAAACAAGCAAAAAAGTTCTCATGACTGTTTTTCAACTTCATGCTACTCATAAGAACTTAACTTTCAAACCATTCTTTAAATAGTTGATCAAAGCTGACCAATAGCTTAGCCAAGACACAGAAAAAGGTGATAAGAAAAGTCTAGATAAAGATTGACTTATAGTGTAACCCAACTGAGAATATGTGGAAATCACTCTCACATTGTTCCAAATTTTTTTTTAAATAACTATTCTGTCAGCTTGAATATTACGTGTATGTCACTCCAAAAATAATGCCTGATGTATTTCCCTCGATATTACAAAAGATATAATGAATACAATAACTATTTGAAAGAGCATACTGTCAGTAACAAAACATTATGTTTCAACACAGTCACCACCGGTAGCTATGCATTTTTTGTCAGCAATGAACAAGAGCTTGCATGTCATGCTTGTAAAAATTTGCATCAGCAGTGGTGATCCACTGTCACTGTTGTCACTGCTGAAATGTGACACCCATGGCCTCACTGTACTCTCCCAGCTGTACTAGTGCATGCAGTTATTCCTCCCTAGGTGCGAGGCCACTTACTCTTGTTAAACCTCATCTGGTTCCTCTCTGCTCAAATCGCTCTGTTTTATCCAGAAGAAGATTTAATACACTGTAATGATCTATAACATGGTGAATGAGCAGGAAAATCTGAGTATGTGAGTAGTCTGCTGAACAGATGTTGAGAGAGAAATTTGCCCTGCAGCCAATATGTTTCTGGGAAAAGAAAAAAGAAAAAAAGAAAAAAGAAAAAAAAGAAAAAGAAAAACAGAAAAAAAGAAAAAAAAAAGAAAGAAAAAAGAAAAAAAAGTTTTTATAATATTTAAATAGTGGGTCTCAGCCTATGAAAGGGAGAAATAAGTGACAAAATGCTGTATTTCAGCTCTTCAGCTTCTCAGCATCTCGCAGGACCCAATGTAAAAGACTTTCAGGCTTCTTCATGTTTAGAATGTTTAGAATGTGGTATAGTTGGAGAATAGAAGGAAACTGTACAAACTACCTCACTGAAAACGGTGATGAAAGTTAAGCCTTAACTGTTCTGTCTTACACAAACTTAGGTACAAAACTGACCTACCAGACAATTCAGCCCATGTGATAAAATGGCCAGCAGAATGAGCACTCACGTCCCTCTAAGAAACATAACAGTGATTTATCACTCCATTTATGGTCAAAACCACTTATTTTAGTAACTATACTGTAAATTGTTCTTGAAGGTCAGAAGGCAGCACTAACCCCAGAGAGTAAAAGGCTAAGGGACAGATTCTTACTGTACCACTTAAAGTTCATTCGTCAGTTTGTGTCACAGCCTTAACATTACATCAGCTTAGTTTAAAAATTCGTAAGAGCTGTCTGGAGTGAGGAGCGACTGCCTAGTCCATAACAATTTGGCTGAGTCACAGCCTAGTCAATTCCTCTCAGCACTACAGGCTCCATGAACATGAGGCATGTATGGCAAATCAGAACACTTCTCAATTCTTACTTTCCACACATCCCTGATTTCTCATCAAATGTTCTTTGCGTCTCCATAATCTGCTATAACAATTGTTTTCTGTTTCTCTACTGCTGAGTAGTATCTCTGAATTTAAGAGTATTAAATAAAAGGATCTCTTTAAAAAAAATTCTTGCTCTTTTCCTCTGCTTGGGGGTGACTTCTGACAAACATAGTTTTATTGGTGATATTAAAGCAGAAGTAGACAAGAATACCTTTCTTAATCAATCTTAAGTCAAAAATTGAAAACCAATAGGTACAAAAAATATTTCTGAATAAGTTTGAACCAAGTCACTGTTACAAATTCTAGAAATGTGTTGTGAAATTAGTTTTGCTTTCATAATCCCATGTGCATCTTAACTCGCACTGTTAACTTATTCAGCCTCTAAATTTCAGCTGTAGGTTTTAATTCAGCTTTCTTATGAATGCAGAAAAATTATTACCCTAGAATTGAAACTTAACGCAAAAGGCACGTTTGCATATCTGATATCTATTCAGGTGAAACTTGACAATCCTGTATAAGTAAGAAGAAACTAACTTGAGTAGGAAAGTTCACAAACAAATGTGAAACATTACGGACATTGAGGTAGCCTGGCTTTCTATGACTGTGAGCTTTCCCCAATTACCCTTCTTATTCCCCATTATTTTTAAGGACAATATAGAAGCCATTTATTCTGAGAATAACTGGTACCTACTGATGAATTTATGGCTGCCAATATAAAGGAGGAGTTACACTCTGCCTTTATTTCAGCAGGGAGAGGTTTTAATTTTTGTATCAACTCAGCTGACAGAACTTTTGGGAGAAGTTAATTTCCTCTGTTGTTTCCTTCCCATTTTCAATTTGATTGAAATTGGTTGTTATTCTCAGAAGTTGATAGAAAGGGCTTACAGGTGGACAATAAGTAACAGATGGTTTCCTTAAAAAACTGGACTTCTTATGCTATACAACTGCTGCTGAGCCCTATAAGTTCAGCTTTGCTTGCAGCAGATATTATGTTAAGCAAATACCAAATTGCCATGTTTTGAACCTCTGCATTTTAAAAGTTGGAGAAAAGTTTTGACCTGAAAACAAACCACTTGTTCTTGCATGAGATTTAGCTACCTACCCAGAATAAAGCTTGTACTACAACTGTAAGCTCTATGATGCAGTACAAGCTCACAAGATAAATGCAGAAGTGCAGAAGAGGGGTCAGCCATCTATCTACCATTGCATATTTGTTGTTTCTAGAATAGAAAGTGAAGAAGATCAAGGCAGAACTAATAACATAAGTTCTCAATTTTTTGTCAGGAGCGCTTGAGTCAAGATCTGAAAACGGAGCTATCACTATGTGTGCTGAGAGATTACACAGTGTTACACTTTTCCAAAACAAATGAAATCATGCTTCTCTAGAGTAGTACCTGATAAAGTTTCATGATGAGATTTACAAGTTCTTTTTAATGATCGTATCATGACTTTATAATAACCTTTTTGTGTATCTGGAATAAAATAAAACTATGAAAATAAAAAGTTATTTTTCTCTGAAGCATTTCATAATATTTCATTATTCCAATCTGACCAGAAGCTCAAAAGGATGACAGAGATGATGTTCCCATAGGATAAGACTCATAACCAGTATTTCTTCCCAATCCAGACATACTGGCACTGATGAGGAAAAATCTCATTTACAATCGTAGAATGAAATCAACAGCTTCCATAATTTAGAATGATGTTCATATATATGAGTATGAAATATGCACGTCAAAAAATCTACATACATGTATGCATATATGTGTACATACATACATGCAATGTATACAGACATCCACAAATATATAGATGTGATATACTAGTTTATTTTATTGTGGCAGGAAATTATCAATGTGTACATTAAATAGGCAGCTTACTCATAGTTGTGGAACACTGAATAATTTGCCCATATATAATTTATTCTGTTTATAGACTGTAATGTTGAGTATTCTTTTACTTTCTTAATAAGCTTTTGGTTTAAACTGTGAATTGCATAAAGAAAACTGTGCTAAAAAAAATAAGATTTTTTTTAATATGAATTCAAATTAAAGCAAGTAGATCAAAGTTTTACAGGCTTTACAACAGGTCGTAATCTGATGCATGAGTATGTCACTCTAGATAAGGATGTTCTCCAAACGTAATTAGATTTGGCTAATAGTAAGCAAGGATAGAAGGAGGTAAGACAGAGGTGTGAGAACAAGAATGTGATCTGACAAGAAAGCAAATTCTGACGAAGAAAGTCAGAAGTGAAGTTAGAGGTACCTGCATGCAACAACTAGTTATTTTGAGGAAAATATGAAAAACATAAGTGTTAATTTATTTTCACTATGTAGTAAATAACCTCAGATTCTTCTTTTGGAGAGCATTCTTAAGAGATTCCTTCTCCATCTGGCTTAACAACTCTGAAGAATAAAAAGCCTTTTACGCTACTTAGAGGCCAGAGAATAGCAGCAGTTAGCAGCAGCTCTGGGATGAAAAATGACTTCGGGGCATTTCCTTGCATTATGTTTCTAATACATAATTAAGACTTAACATTTAACAAAGAGAAGTTTGCTTTTTTTTTTTTTTTTTTCTTTCCTTAAAATGA
>VXAB01013089.1:271870-295712 GCA_013399175.1 Odontophorus gujanensis | reverse complement strand
TTTTTTTTTTTTTTTCTCCAGCAGTCAAATGTGCTTTATTTGTATACATCTCCCTAGTTCCTTTTCAAATCCATTTCAGTTAATTCTTGCACATTTACATCATTAGTATAATTAAACCTAATTGCCTGTTTTAGTATAAATAATTCTTCTCGCATAATTAGAATGCAATTATGATTCTGGTATATGATGTATAATCACATCATTACAATTACTGATGATGTCACAAAAATTTCTAGAAACTCAAGATTTATTACACATTAGTTATGTATTTTAAGTACTAAATGCTGAATAACCAAGTGAGTTGCATGATTTTTTATGCAGGATATTATTCAGATGATTTATACTCTCCTCAAAGGTAAGATTGTTAAGCATAATTAAAGTTTCCAGATAAATTTATACAGAGAAAATCAACATGATTTTAACTACAAGCAGTGAGGGAAAAATAAATGATATGTACAAAGGAGGCTAATTGAAAGTTTCAAAACATACTAAGTAATTCCAGTGTATTATTTTTTATCTTACATTCCAGTTTTACACTCACCCTAGAACAAGAAATGAAGAAAAATGTTCAATATAATAGAGTAGTACTTACTAAATTCTTTAATCTTTTGTAAAATAGAGCAGAATAGAATCTTAAATATGGTATGTTTTAGGGATATATTACAGAAAATAAAACTTTATAAATCAGAAAACCTCTCAATATATGTATTTATGAACAAGTTGAGAAGTGACAAATTTGTCTGTGTGCAGGGGAGTCCATTTTGCTATCCCACTACTCTTTGTAGTGAATTAAAGTGAGGATATACATGTGAGTCTACCAATGTAAGAATTCTGAGATTTCTGCCTTACTGGGCCTTGAGTATCTTACTTCTTATTTATTTGTAAAAGACATTCTTTCACAGTACATAGTTGCAGTGGTTGAAGAATATCCATGCAGGAATAGGACATGGAAAAAAGAATATAGGCTAGTGCACTTTTTGCAAGCTTATTTCAGGCCCTATTTCTGAGGTTAATTGGATCAACATCTGTAAAAACAGGCTACCAGTGCACAAGTTCATGTAAAGTGAGATTCAGAAATTCTCCTCAGCAAGCTGTTGAAGATGGATTTCTACATATGTCTTGTGTTCCTTAAAATGTCCCATCTTGACTTTTAATGGTATTAAATCTTGCTGGTGACTAGGTTGCCAGTGGCATGCAAAGCTAACACTCTTTAACATTCCTATTAATAATCTGAATGATAGAATGGAATGCACCATTGGCAAGTTTCATTAGTGTTACCAGATTTGGAGTGAAGATGAAATCCTGGAGAGTATGGTGGGCATTCTGGGAAAAGTCAACAGGATGGAGAGATTATTGAACAGAAATCTCATGAAGTTCAACAAATGCAATCACTAACTTCTACACCTGTCCTGAGTACAAGGTTCAGGTAACCATATGAAATTTAGAGCTCATGTATTTTATCAGCTGGATTCAGTAATATACATCAACTCCTGGCTTATATAGTAAGTGCTGTTTAATGCCCTCAAGAAAAGTTCAGATAAGTACTTTTATCCCTCCATAATCCTTCCTAACTTGTCAAAGGTTACATATATTTCAGACTAGTCTTAAGAGTCAGCTGATAATTGATAAATTCAGTACAGACTGCTGAGAAAATATTCATTCCATTCCAAAACTAGGTGTTGCATTTTGGGGAAATACAGAGGCCTCCTCCTTCATGCATAAAACCAGTGCTTTGAAAATATCGATCTATTTTTACTCATATATAACTCATTCTAGATAGATGTGGGAAAAAGATAAGCAGATGAGCATCAGAATGAAATACTATAAATTATAGGTGGAGTCAGTTGCAACACATATAATTAAAATTGACATACACTGCTAATTACAAAATCTTGTTATTAGTTTTCTTTTATCTTGTCAGGTTTTGATCAGGTGTATGGCTCAGGCTTATTTTTCCTTTTCATTTTTTTTTAAAAGAAAAGCAACTTGACAAATCAATTGTTTCCAAATACAAGACTGAAGAAATTATATCAGAAAAAATCTCACAAGTCTTTAGTTAGGAAATCCTACCATATATATATTTTTAAATATACTTGGTAGGACTATAAGTAGTATAGCATCCATTTGTCTGAAAGACCTATGCAAATTTGGATAACTCTTGGATACTTTAAATTTTCAATCAGTGTATTCAACTAGTATCTACTTTAGTCTCTGAGAGCTCTTTCCATTATGATTCTGCAACATTCAATTCTCATAAGCCCAATACCCTGAGAACTGTCTGCATTTCACATCTGTGCCATGCTGATGGAATATTCAGATGCAGACAACTACGATTAGATAACTTGAAGTTTTTTTGTTTACATCAGATGTATTGCTTCAGATCTTGAAATTATCAAAACAATCAAAATACATAAAGTTCTACAAGCTTCATTTAGTTATTCGAGAAAGATGTTTCGATTTCTTCCTCAAGTGTACTTAATTTGCTACTTTAATTTATTTTAATTGTATTTTGAAATGCATCATTTCTAGGGATTTGAAGTGGAGAGAGCTGTATTTTCACTGTAAAAATGCCTAATCATTAAAGATCTAACTACACCGGGCATTTTGAGTATCTTAACGTATCTTGGTTTCCTTGTATGTGAAGAATGATACAAGATATAGAAGTTGAAAAGTGAACAACTGGATCCACTGTAATGGCTAGTATCTCTGGAAGTGTTTTATGTTATATAGAGAACCACAAAGTTTCCTCTCTATTCCGTTGGGGCGTTTCCAGATCTAAAGTATCTGAAGTACTTTTTCCTGTGTTCTCAAAATTCTGTTGGTATGGTGTCTTGCTGCATTCACACTGTTCATGGCTTTCTATTGCACATTTCAAATGAAGCATCAAGTTTTAACTTTTGAGCAAAGGCAGGGTTGGGGGGTGGGGGAAAGCGGTCAACTCTATTACTCTATTGCATGGAGTTCAGCTAAGAGGGTACTCAAAAGAACCTTCTCTACCCTTTGGGGTTTACATGTTTCTTTTGATTTATTGAACTGTTCTGACAAGGTAATGAATTTCAGTCCAAGAAATGCCACAACCATCAGAAGGTTTATCTGAGACTTCTGAAATGGATAAACAGTATTGTTGTGCTAACCATTATTGTTTGAGCTTCTTAGGCAGAATACAATGAAAATTAGAAGACTGCTGCTACCATAGACATAGGCATTGCAAGTTACAGTAGAACTATTCTTTGTTTTAATAGAAGAAATTGGAAATTGAAAGTTACCACTTATCTTGTTTTAAAAAGCATGTGATTGTAAATTAAATTTTACTATTTGATGTGATCTAGATAATTACTAGAGGCATGTTAACATTAAAGTTTTTGAAATATTTATATAGTTCTTTACCATTCAGAAGTGATTGGCATCTGTGTTTTTTTTAGATTGAGTTTAATTTTTTATGTATTTTCATACGTACAGTTTTCATATCTGCTTGTTATTTTGCTTATTCAGTGAATTCATTATCACAAACTGGCACATATAATGTTCTGCCTCAACAGTGTGCTACAGTTTCCCTTAAAACATGAGTCCTGTTTTTACATCCCATCTGCAATACTTCGTAAAGAAAAGGAACTTTTAATCTCCATATCTATCTGCCGGTCTGAACTGACACGTCTATAGCGATCTTTAGCAAATAATCATGCTGTATTCCCAAAGTTAAAATCTGACCTTTGAGAGCCCAGTCACAGATCTTTAACTTACATTTAATCTTTTCGAAGACCAAGGCTCTCAAATGGTTTGTTATTTCTTATCTTAAAATCAAAAGACATCAGCTACTCCCTTTCTTCCTCTTCACACTTCCTGTAAAGAAATGCTATCTATCTTATTCATCTTATTCAACTGTGTATGTATCAAGTGATTCCAAAGGACCCTTCTTTCCCTTATGTGCATTGCCTCTCGAGGAATCAACAATGTATTTTGTCTGCTTAGCCTGTTTTCCTTCTTTTCATTTGATTTGCATTTAACGTACAATCTCTACACGAATTTAGTTGGATATTTCCCTATAGATTTTAACATAAGGTTATCCTCAACTCCAAATTTGTAAAATATTGTTTCAGTGACCACAGTGAATTCACTTGGTAGAAACCTGACTGTCATGTTGACTTACATAAGAAAGCCACTATAATTTGTCTTAGTTAAACATTCATTAATTGGCATTGTATATTGCAACACTTTGCACAAAGCGAATCTGTAGTGACTTTCTGATCTTCAGTTCATTGTGTATTTTACGTTTCAGACAAATTTTGAAGAGACTACTTACTAATCTTTAATCTGATAGTTTTAGAATTTAATAGGACATCAACATTTTTATTCTTACTAATTAGAAGAATAAAAGGTTAACAAAATATCCCAGTAAAAAGCAGATACAGCCTGAGTTCTCACCTCTGAGATTTAGTTCTCTGTTAGTAATTCTGTTCAGCTTCTGTATCACTATTTACTCCAAAAGCACTAAGCAAGCTTTTGGGGAGTGTTTAATAAATTAGCATTATGAATGAAATAATTACTGTACAATATGGAAGATACATAAATAATCTCACTACCTAAATAAACTAGACAGAAAAGTTTGAGTCCAGGATTATAACTAAACATTTCCACTCTGAAATGGGCATAAAACCTAGAACTTGTAGTTAGACATTTTAGTTCTTTCATTAAAAAAAAAAATTAAAAAATGGTTTATATTAATATCATTACTTGTCAATTTAACAAGCTCTCTGTGATTTTGTAAGGACAGACATGGTAATAATTGCAAATGACACACAATTACAATGCACTCCTATGAAAAGTGTTATATTTTTTCATGTAACTTCCCTGGAGAGCTCAGGGTTTATGCTACTTAGTACTCTTTAGTACCTTACATGAATTACTAGTTGTCTTTGTAATCAACTTTCTCCTTTCCAGTCACACTTCATTCCAACAGAAGAAACACTGCAATTAGATTAAATGCACGTTTCCCTATACGTTTCGGTTATTTCTAGGTCAAGTGAAATAAGGAAAGATCTTTTCTCTTTTGGATATCTTGTTGAAAATTGAGGCAACTGAATGCTACCAAAGCTAAGAGATTTTGTAGTGAAGTTGTATTCTAACTCCACTGAGTCATCTCATAGATTTAAAAGCAGCTTCTTTTTTTTATATTCTTATTTTTATTTATTTATTTATTTCAGGCAGCACTTCAATTGCCACAGACACCTGGAAGCAATTCTGTAATTAATTACTCAAGCTAGACGAGAAATATTGTCTGTGAGATAAAACAGTGGAAGTGATACAATGAGGCTACAATTTCTTTACCAAAAAGAACCAAAGATCTTAACCAAAGATCAAGTAAATAACTTTTCTCTGGCAGAGATAATAATTTATCAGGAGATTTATGTGAGCAGATGGGAGTGGGAAAAGTGCTGTAATATGAAAGTGTAAAATGAAAACCTTTTACTCTTCAATGGTAATGAGCCTTTTGTGGCACATTACTAGAGAGCAGTCTATCCTTGAATGAAAGAAGCATGTCAGAGAGAAAGAAGCAGTATTCAGAGAGGTATGAGAGAGAATGCATTTTCAGAAACAAAGATAACCTGTGAGAGAAACCTTTCTGCTAAAGAATGAGAATTCATCTGCTGACTGAAGTTTATTTCAAATAAAGAACATAATAATAGGTTTTTAAGCTCAGACATGATTGCATATCCTAAGACATGAATACAAAGCCCCAAATGTGCTCAGAAACATGTACACAGAAATTACTGCTTCCCTCTCTTAAGACTTCAAAGCAGGAGATAATGGTGATGATATGATATTATCCTCCCTGTTACTCATATTAGGAATGCTATTATGGTGTCTATAATAAAAAAAATGATTTATTTTTTTTTTTACTCCAAAAGCCAAAACTGCGGCACTGGAAGCTAGAAATTCCATGGGAACAAGTTTACTTCTATCTCTTGACCACAGCATCAACTTTATTTACTAATACCATGGAACTTACATGGTTGAACTGTTGAAGTAGGCCACGGAGAATAATTTTCTGCTGCAAAGATCCTCCATGCTCCCTACCATGGTCATTACATTTCAAAGTGGAATGGGTCATCGGAGCATAATACATTTTATGAAGGTGTGCAGTGGATATGATTCAGTGAGCCATATCTAAAGAATTGACACAAAGGTGGGATTAAAGGAAGGATAAGATCTGTTTTTATTTATACTTAAAAGTGTCTTATCAGTAGAAAAACTTCATATATTCAGTGTAAGAGAATAGGAAGCCATCCTGTTATACATGGATACTGCAGATTTGCTTAGAACTAAAAAGCACAACTGATGAGTGCAGGTCTTTAAGTATTTCCTGTCTTCATCAAGACTCTATCTAGCAACCTCTACTGGAACATACATCTTTACAAGGCTCATATTTGACATTTTCTTTTTGTGTTCCTTTTTTTTGTCCTCATAGGTATGAGCTTTTGCACATCTAATAATTTCTCGATAAGAATATTTACTCTTATTAAGGGTATTCATGAAACTTTACAAATAGACTAGATAAATCTTCATTAAAAAAGCATTTTTAAGGGTCAGATCTTAGAGTCCATTATAACATAAGGAAGATCATACTAAGTTCATGTAAAACAAAAAATGAATCAAAAGTCAAATAATAATCTGATGCAAAATGAAATGAAGCAAGGTACTTTAAAATATTTTTAATTTTGAAGAATATTTTTTATTCAAGAATAATACATTAATACAAGACTGAGAGGGGACCTGATCCAGGTTTATAAATATCTGAGGTGTGGGGAACAAAGTGGCGAGACCAGACTTTTCAAAAGTGTGTGGATACAGGACAAGGGGGAACAGACAGAAACTGCAGCACAGGAGGTTCCGCATGATTGTGTGCAAGAACTTCTTTACGGTGAGGGTGACGGAGCACTGGTACAGGCTGCCCAGGGGGGTTGTGGAATCTCCTTCTCTGGAGATTTTCAAGAGCCGCCTGGACGCCTACCTGTGCAACCAGGTGTAGGGAACCTGCTTTGGCAGGGGAGTTGGACTCGATGATCTCTTGAGGTCCCTTCCAACCCCTATGATTCTATGATTCTATGATAATACAGAGAATAATAAAATCATAGGATGGCTTAAGTTGAAAGGAACCATAAGGATCTTGTTCCAAACCCCTTATTGTGGGCAGCATTGCCACCCACTAGATCAAGCACTAGATAGGCTGATCAGTGCTCCATCCAACCTGGCCTTGAAGTACTGGAAGATCATAATGAGATCTCTCCAGAGCCTTCACTTCCTGAGTCTGAAAAAGCCCAGATCCCCTAGACTTTCTTCATAGAAGAGGTGCTCCAGCCCTCTGATCATCTTTGTAGCCCTCCTCTGGATCTGCTCCAAAACCTCTATGCCTTTCTTTGTGCTCAGGGCCCCCGATCTGAACACAGTATTCCTGGTGTGGACTCACAGTGGTGGAACAGAGAGAGTCAATCACCTCCCTTTCCCTGCTCTTCACCCTTCTTTTTGATGGAGCCCAGGATGCTCTTGACTTTCCAGGCTGAATGTACACACCATTTGCTTACACCCATCTTTTCATCCACCAGAACCTCCTCAGTAGGGCCACTCTCAAGGAATTCTCCTCCCATTCTGTACACATTTCTGGGATATACTGAAGCAATGGAAAAGATTTCCTGGGTGCATTATAATTCATGTTCAAAATCTCATTCCCTTCCAATTACATCACCTTAATTTCTATGATAAATAAATAACATCAATTTATGATAACTTTTATGTCTCTGCCAACACTGCTGTAAGCAACCTTCCCTCTTTTCCTCTAATCTGTACATTTTCTCATGTTTCAGAGAAGTTCTTTGTTGTCTTTATTATTACATCTCTTTAACTAAACACAACATCCCATCCTAATACTTGGAAAAGATCAGAACCAAATCTGGTGTTTCATAATGCAACTTCAAAATCTCTCTTCTTTTTAGGATAATGTTTCATCTAACAGGTCTTCCACCTTTTCCTTCTTAAAAAAAACTGTTATATCTACTGCAAAAACATGATTTAAGCTAAGAGTCGAACTGATGCTGAGGAAAAGAGAGTGTAGTAG
Source organism: Odontophorus gujanensis (assembly GCA_013399175.1). NCBI lineage: Eukaryota > Metazoa > Chordata > Aves > Galliformes > Odontophoridae > Odontophorus > Odontophorus gujanensis. The sequence goes on along the minus strand of VXAB01013089.1, from coordinate 287,602 downwards.
AAATGTATCTTATTTATCTTATTTATCTTATTTATATTCAACGTGTTGAGTTTTCACTGAGTATTAATGGCAAGTTTATAAGGCATTTAAAAGTTTGTCAAATAAAAAACAAAATGTTCACATACAAATTTAACAAATATATTGAAAAGCTGAAACATATGAAAATGTTGATATTACTAATTTTCCCTTTCTCACCTTGTTGTCCACCTCATTTGCTAAATTTGATGAATGTTTCCTAAAAGCCTGTAATATTTCAAAGTATTCAAATAGTCTATCTCTAAAAAATGCTTTATCTCATTTATCCCCCAAACCCTTATTTCTACACCTGAACTTTTGAAACAAATGTATTTGAGTTTGTGAAAAAAAATAAAAATCACTACTAAATCCTTACATATTGTAAAATCCTGGTATTGCTTTAGTTTGTGGCAAAAAAACTTTTTTTAAAGAAAACCTGAAGGTATAGAGAAAAAGGTCTTCGACTATATACCAACAAAGCCTCAACTGTGCATAAAATGTTATTCCAAGAGCAGTCCCTGAAGGAGTCCGTACCTTAAAACCAAGAAAATATCTAGATAATATTATAAATTTTGCTTTAACAGATACTACTCCATATTTCATATTACAATATATATATATTTCTTGTTCTACAAGGTATCATTTGTCTTCTATACAAAGTCAGTTTGAATGAATGAGCCATTTTCTTATCTCTTTCAATATTGAATGAGTATGTTCTTCAGGATTTCATTTTGAAAAGTAGAAGGGAAGGACAGTCAGTAAGGAAAAAAATAAGGAAGATGATTCCTGTGGCCTTCTTTAATAAAGTGAGGCATTCCCTTTATTTTTAATTATTTAAATAATTTAAATAATTTAAATTCTATTTTTAAGACTATTTTAAAAAGTGTATTTTTTAGGAGTTCTTGGATCTCATGCACTAAAAATACATGATATCATACCTGATTTCATCATCATATTAGGAAATATGATGAAAATGTGATGAACATGGGAAATTATGAAAGATACATCTCCCTAAAGCACTTGACTGAGGCTCTAGATAGAAGTGCACTTTTGGAAAGTAAACTAAAATAACACATCTTGCATATTAATATCAGATGGAGAGCTACGGTAAATTAGTGATCCACCTCTGTGCTGTTCTGTGTATATTTTGACATGTTTCATTTGTAGAGAAGAAGAAAAACAATAACATATTGCAAATAAATCTCTCTACATTTATTCTTTTCTTACTATAGCAAGTAATAATATGATTTTGTTTTTCACCTGTACTGATATGAAGCTAAGTAACTATAGAGAGAATAGAGAGAACCTGTGAAACTGCCTCTGATTTTCCATAGTCTAGGTGTTGTGCTATTCTCTAAACTTTTCCTATTTTCATTATTTTTTTTTTATCAGTATATTTAAATTTTATTATAAGCCTTATAGTCAAAAAAGGATAAATAGAGCTGGAAACAGGGTGAGGAATGCAGCAGACATAAAATGTATATACATGGAATACTGTGGGGTGAAGAAAGAAGCACAGTCATGGAGAAAATACAATATGGAACATGAAGTAAGCATTTCGTGTGTTAGTTTGCTGCAGGGAAGGATCATCTATATCTAAATTATTCCCAATAATTATGTGGTTAATGACAGAGATCCTAGAATCTCCCTAGGCAACCTTATCTGTCCTTCCTATTAGAATATTTTTAATGTATAACTTAAAGCTCTCTTGATAAATTTAAAAGCCATTAAGTTTTGTTCTATGTGTAGTAGACAATTTTTCAGAAGTCTTTCACTTATTTGAAGGCTACTGTTTCCCCATGATATTTTCCAAAACTCTAAGACCCTGATGTCCCCCTTTTGAGAAATACCTTCTAAGATTCTAAATATTGCTGTTCTTCTACTAATTCTTTCGTTACCTTTTATTTGATTATGAGATATACTGCCAATATTTGAGTGCAAGTACTCCAGCTGAGGCCTTACAATTGTAGGATATTTTCTGAGTCTTACAAGATAAGCTGCCCTCACAATTCAGAACACCATGAGTACAGCTTGAGCTTGACAGCTAGTGTGATGCACAGTACTTGCTGGACTAATTACCTGCAGATTGTCTTTGTGTTAATTTTGTAGGAAATGTGACATGTTTGTCATAAAATGTGTTATATACTGACAAATATTCACGAGTTCTTGCTTTCAGCCTTGGGGTTTAAGAACCTGGACTTTTATACTTAAACCTGAAAACTGTGCTTTTAAAGAGTTGTCTTTGTGTATTACAGCGTAATGTCTGCCCTTTCATAGCTCTGTGAGGTAGCTTAATTCACACTTAGACTGTGATTTCTTAAAATCTCTGAATACTTTTGTACAGTACAAGTATTTAACGAGGTTCTATTTTACTTCTAGTTATTCTAACCTAACAGTTTTTCGCTTCCTTTTCTCACATTCATCTAAAAGTTATATAACATTCTAAATTCAGTAATGCCCTCAAACAAAATATTTCCTCATCCCAGCTTAATACTGTCTTCAAATAACAAAGATAATAAATCTAAATTATAGATGTAATTATTGAATAACATCAAATCCTTGCAGAGACCATGGATTGTTTTCCAGTGACTCTTTTATAGGCTCAGAATCATAGAATGGCTTGGATAGGAAGGGATCCGAATGATCATTTAGTTTCAACCCCTGTGCCATGGACAGGGTTGCCATCCACTAAATCAGATTGCACAGGGCTCCATCCAACCTGGCCTTGAATGTCTCCAGGGATGGAGTACCCACAGCTTCCCTAGACAACCTGTTCCAGTGCCTCACCACCCTTTGAGTAAAGAATATCTCCCTACCATCTAACCTAAATCTTCTCTCTTTTAGCTTATTACTGTTCTCCCTTCTCTATCACTATCTGCCCATGTAAAAAGTCAGTCTTCACCTTGCTTATAAACTCCTTTTATGTACTGCATGGTCAGAATGAGGTCTCACTGGAGACTTCATTTCTCCAGGTGGAATAAGCCCAGCTTCCACAGATGTTCTTCACAAGAGAGGTGCTTCAGCTCTATGATCATCTTCATGTCCTCCTCTGGATTTCTTTGAACAAATCCACATCTTTCTCATGCTGGAGGCCTAGATCTGTCCTTTGGACAGGGCCTCATGCAAGCACAGTGTATGTGGACAATCACCTCCCTCTCTTTCCTGGCTATTCCCCTTCTGATGAAGCCCAGGTTACAATTGACCTTCTGGACTGCAAGCACATGCTGTTATCTTGCATTGGTTTTTTCATCCACCATAACTCTCAAATCCTTCTTGGCAGGGCTGTTTCTCAAGGAGTTCTTCTCACAGTCTGTTCACATATCTGAGATTGTCCTGACCCAAATGCAATGCCCTGCACTTCGCCCTACTGAACCTCATTAGGTTTCTCAAGCTTGTCCAGATCATTCTGGAGGGCATCTCTTCCTTCTGTTGTATCGAATGGATCATTCAGCTTAATGTTGTCTGCAAACAACTTGCTGAAGAGCAGTTGATTCTACTATCTGTGTCATTGATAAAGATGTGAAAGAGCACCGGTCCCAAGTCAAATCCCTGGGGAGCACCACCTTTCACCAGTCACTAGCTGGACATAGAACCATTCTCTACAACCCTCTGGCAGCAACCATCTGTTGTCATTCAACTCAGCAGGCAGCTATGCACCACACATCCACTTGCTTACTCACATCCCCAGGTAGAAAGAGGAAGAGAACTAGAAGCAAAACTGAACTCATGAGTTGTGATAAAAATGATTTACTAAGACAGAAAGTTATTACTAAGACTGAAAAACTATTTACTAACACAGTGAAAAAAAGCAATTATAATAACATGTATACTTATATATCCTTAACGCAACTACTCACCACTTGTTGACCAATGCCCAGCTCACCAGGAAACACCTCAGTAGGAAAACAGGCCTACCAGCTGATGCCCAGCTAATTCTTGAGTAGTGGTCAGCTCTCTGGCCAACTTCCCACAGCATTACGGCTTTCTGTGTGATGCCTCATGGTATGGAATAACTCCTTGGTCAATCCAATCCAGCTTTCCTGGCTTCTTCCTACCCCTATCACCCCACTTCTGTGCTCTGTCACTGCACCCTAAGGGTGTCAGACCTTTCATCCCACAAGCAGCCCATCCATTGCACCATCTAAGACATGGGCTCAGATACTTGAATGACCCAAATCCTTTATTGCAGGTTCTAACATCCCTTGAATGCATTTCCAAATTCCCTCTTACATCTTTCCATCCCCCTCAACACACATCTCCTTCATGTCTAAATGCTAACTGCCCATGCAAGTGCTCATCCAATCAGAGACACAAAGTGCTTCTATTCATATTCTTCTTCTCTACTCAGTGTCGTCATTACATGGAAATCAGTGTCCCACTTGACTTCAGCTCTTCACTCCTGGGGACAGCCTTTGTTCTCAGTGTCCTCTTCCACACCCTGTCAGACTTGTTTTTCAGCCTCTATTCTGAACATTGTCTTGAACCCCCACAGTACATATTCATCACTCAGCAACAGTCAAAATATCTTTTAGCTATTAACACTTTCTTAACTGAAACCAGGACACCATGCAACCAATTCCTTATCCATTGAATAGTCCATCAATCCATAGCTCTTCAACTAAGGATAGGGATGTTGCATAGCAACTTGTCAAAAGCCTTGTAGAAGTCCAGATAGACAACATCAATTGTTTTCCTTTGTGTACTAAAGCTGTCATTCTGTTACAGAAAGCTATCAGATTGGTCAGACATCATCTGGCCTTGGTGAACCCAACTGGCTTTCTTGTATCTCCTCCTCATCTTGCATATGCCTTAACACACAAGCTTATAGGAGGATCAGTTCCCCAGTCCTCCCAGGAAGAGACATGAGGCTTGCTAACCTGTAGTTTCTTGTTTTTTCCTTTCTCCCTTTCTTAAAAATGGAAGTGATGTTTTCCTTGTTCCAGACACCAGGAACTTCACCTGGCAGCCATGAACCAAAACCCTGAGTGAGGCATCAAGCATTCACCCGAACTGTTTGCCTTCTTCTTCCTGGGTCCCAGTCTCCAACCATGAAGACAGCAGAACTCTACCATCACTCGATATCTTCAACATCTTTCTGAGGGACATAAAATCTCTTTTGATATTTAATAATCTCCTCATTGTAGCCTCATACGGACCAGCTTGAAAGAGTAGGAATGATAGTAGTCCTCCAGCTTTACCAGTGATTTTAGTCTCTTCTTGATGACAGTAATGTATGTACCTGACAGGCAGCAAATGTCTCTAGAGAAATCAGCTGGGTGGCAAATACATTCTTCAATGCCTCTCAGCAAGGAGTCCCCAAACACCCTTCACCTTTTCTTTGATAGCACTGATATATGTGTTTAGTTATCCATTCCCAGGTCTTGATTGTTAGCCATACTCTCTCCTTTTTCTAGCCTCACAGTCTCATTTATGGTGCATGAGGACGATCAGAGCAACTGAGAGATTCCTTTTCCTCTGAGCAGAATCAAGGGTCCAGTTTCCACAGTCTAATGTGTTATTGTAGTTTGTGTCCTCAGGGTTGGATGCTAGCTTATATTTGCAGGGACTTAAGACAGAACTGTGATTCAGCTTTTATCAGTTCACAGTCCTATGCCTCAGTCTCTCTCTCAGATTTCCAGATACTGCATTGCTTGGTGATTCTCTCTTGTGACCTGGCCACTTGCTCAAAAAGTTAATTGAGCTGGGCACTCTTACACCTATGACACCCCCATCTGCCTTCAGGCACGAGGAAGATTTTGAAATTCTAGTGAAAAAAAAATCTGTGCAACTCTTTCACTCCTCTGGAGGTCTGTCTGGGTGCATACATTTGCCCAGGAAGGTTGTGATCCCCCAGTCAGGGTTTCTGCCTCATCCTGGTCATTGCAGCATGTGGTTCCATATTTGTTTCAATATAAGGTTGCTCCATGTTGTTCACAATTGAGAGAAAGTGAGTGTCCTTCCATCTTCCCTGAACCACTCCGGTTCCAATTCATCTTTCAATGCATCTTAGACAGTGAGCCATTCACAAGTATTCTCTGAGTACCATTATCCAACTTCTTTCTTCCTCATTTAAGTTAAATTTCATCTAGTCTGTCTTGTCAATTTGCCTATGAGTGTGTTTCATGATTCATTACTTACCGGAAATGAAAATTGTCCATTTTACATGACATTACTTATTTCTGACTGTTCTGCTTTGGCTGTTACTCATGTCTTTGTTCCGTTTACATTCATAACAACAGTTTGTACCATGAATTAGTCAAGCTTTTTTGTTTGTTTGTTTGTTTTCTGAAAGGGTTACTTATAGGTATTCTGGTCTAAAATACTCTTTTACATTTTTTTTCTCATTAGTAGCAGATTCAGCATTTGACTGTTCTTTAGAGTTTTATAACACTGCTAGTTTTCAGAAATAACTGTTAAAGGTTCTGAGTCTGATTCAGACAGGCTGCTAAACATGTCAGCACAAATTTCTCAGAAACTGAGAAATCTGAAACCTTACACACCTTATTGCTATTTATTCTTGGCCACATTTCCATGCTGTTGTTATTAACTGATGATCTGCTAACATTTCAGGGAACAGTGAAGCATAAAATAATTAAACATTTCAGTACTGCTTCACTACAACAGCTCTTCAAGTTTTTCTCCAGCTATTAAACTTCTTATGAAATGATTATTTCTTACTTCCTCTGCCACTTAATAAATATAATTTATTTTCCATCTTGTAATGTAAGCTTTTGACTCCAGTCTTCTATTTTATATTTATCCCAATATTTTTTTCTAATTTCTTCCTTATTAACCTTCAGAAAATTAGAATTCCTATGTATACAGCTTAGTACTGCATTACTTTTCTTATTTCTCTGATGCACTGTAGTTTACCATTCGTGATACCTCCATGCCTGTTATATTTTTCTGATTTTTTTTCCCATTTGATTTTCTTATTCATTAAGTTTATAACATTTCATCTACTTCTTCCATAGATTTCTCTTAAGAGCAACTATCAGTACAGTCAAAAAACTTTTTGGATAGTCTGTTTTCTCCTGTATCTTTTCTACCTTGTCAAAATTCCTTCTCCTGTATCTTTTCTACCTTGTTAAAATTCCTTATTAGTACAGTTTCCTCTCCACTGACCCTTTTGGGTCTTCACTTCTGGTTATAATCCACTCCTCTTCTTTCACTGTTAACACTCTTACCTACTTTCTCTTTAAAATGTTGAAGAATGTTAGTGCTGCTCTATCTCCACTCCTTTTCAGTTCTCAAATATGTTTACATTTTTTTTAAACCTTCTTAATCATCTTCAACAATTAATATTTTCTGCATCAATAATCCAGCCAGGTGAAACTGCTTTCTTAAGTCACAAGGATTTTTATCTCCACATTCTCCATTATTCCAGTGTTAATATGCAGGTATCCCACATGTTCATCAAGCTTGACAGTTATTCTTTTTTTTTTCCCTTAAACCATCCTTCTATAAAGAATAGCATAGATGATTACAGCACTTATCTGACCTGTTTTGGAGATCTACTTTAATATGAGAATGTTTCTGATCTAGCAAACACATGTAGTTGAGAGTAGAGCTCCACTAACAGTAGTGTAAATAATTTTAGACCTCTTTCTCTAGTGAAGTAGATAACGTGTCAGTAAAACACAGATGTAATCAAATTAGAAGATGTAAACATTTAGAATCACTTGATTCTGATTTATTTTGCATGTTCGCACTAAATATAGAGGAGATTCTATAAGTTCTCTGATAATTTACGGTTTTCCTAGGAAAGATTAAAAAATCCTGATCTTAAATATTCACAGAATTATTTTTCTTTCTGTTCAGTATTATCTAAAATACATAGCAAAGGGAATAGAGGGAAAAAAGGAAATAAAAAAGAAAATAGAGTTTACAGATAGCCCTCTTTTTCTATTTTTTTTTCTCTCTTTACACATGTATCATAGACATTAAATTATAGCTCTGCTGTACACGAAGACCAAATATCCCTGGATTTAAATTATTTTACCTTTTATGCAGCCATTGTTAATATATTAAAACAAAACAACAACAGGCAAACAAAAACCCAACATCTCATCTAATGAAAACAATTAAAAATATACTGATATTTTCAGAAATTCATTTGACAGTTCACATATGCAATATGAAGTCATCCTTGCTATCACTAAGTATCTACAGATGGCATAAAAGCTTTAAATGTGAAAGTACAACACTTTTATTTCTGTTAATTCTGTCAAATATATGTGAGCAAGCTAGATGGTGAGACTAAAGTTTTAAATTATTTTTGCTGAGGTTAAAGAATAACATATTAAAGACATATAAATGTCCACATTTTGAAAATTCCTGAGCCAGATAAGCAGGTAGATTTTGTAACTTGGAATGTGTGTAGCTCCAGGTAAACTCAGTTACTTCAGATTCTTCGTTTGGGATCAATGTATTTTAAGGCATTATTAGTTATACAATGATACTTAATCAGTGTAATGGTGCTGAAAGGTGCTGCAGTTGAGAAGCAAATAAAACTCAGATTTTTAGAAATGGAATTGCTTTCAGTTGTGCTGTTAATAGAAGATAAAAAATATTTTGATCTAGTAAATTCAAAAAAATTAGGAAAATTATGGATTGATATTAGATTATATCTTTATTTCACTTTTCTCTCTAAATCAAAATAGGACTCTTGTTCTTCATGTTTAGAAGGAGAAACATTCTTGCTCTTCGATATTTTCTATAAAAATTCTCTGTCTCTTGCAAATGTCGTGAATGAAATAAATACAGAGATTCAAAATAAAACTACATTTTGTTCTTATAGTAATTAAATCTAGCAATTGAATATAGGTCACATTTTCAAATAGTAACATATTTAAAATCAATACATTACCCATCCTAATGGTTATTCGAATTACACTGTAAGTTATCGTAGTACAATATCTCACGTTGGAAGGTACCCACAAGGATCATCAAGTCCAACTCCTGCCTCCCCACAGGACTACACCAGCCATTTACCTGAGAGATGTGTCCAAATCCTTCTTGAATTCCTCAGGCATAGTGTGATGACCACTTACTTGCTGTGGAAAGCCTGTTTCATGCCCACTGCTCCCTGGTGCAGAACCTTTCCCTAACCCCCAGCTGTCCCTCCCCTAACACAGCTCCATGCCATTTCCTCAAACCCTGTCGTTGTCACAGAGAGCAGGGCTCAGCACTGTGAGGAGCTGCAGCTGCCATAATGCCTCCCCTCAGCATCTCTGCTCTGGGCTGAGCAAATCCCAGGACTCAGCTACTCCTCACACATCTCGTCCTCTAGACACTTCACTATTTTCATAACCATCCTCCTTTGGACATGCCATAATAGCTTTATTTCCTTTTTACATGTCACATTTAAGTTCTCTTTTCTCCTTCCCATTTTAGAAAGAGCATATACCACAACGTGATCATGACTTTGTCCTAGCAAATACATCTCTCCAAGATTTTGTAAATGGAAATATATATTCAAGTGCTATGCAGCAAATGCTCAAAGATTCTGGATCTTTGAATATGAATTTGGCCTACTTTACATAAACTGAACATAGTTGGGGAAGGAGGTTTGCTTATACTGTGTCACTAATTAATGAATTCCAAAAAGGAAACACCAGAGGGGGGAAATGCAAAACACACACACACAAAAAAGCCCTGAGTTCCCACTGAGGATCAGTTTATTTCATTTCTTAATGCTCACAGATATTCCTCAGATATTCCTCTGCTCCTCTGGAAAAAGATTTTCAAGCATGAGCTATGTAAACAATACCTGATACTATCAGTGCATCTGCCTCTAATAATTCTTTTTCAAGACTTTGTCCAGGTGTCCATGTGATCATACTATATATTTATATACAGAAGGAAAGATATGTTATATATGTAGATACAATATATTACTGTAAGTTCAATTAATAGCTTAATATTCTAATAAAAATATCCCTATATCCCCCCAAAATTGTCACTTGACCAGTTATGATGATACTAACACTTTATACTCCATATTGTTTATTTATTACAGGAAAGTCCTGTTTATTATTCATATAACTTTCATGGGGCCTATCTCTTCTTTTGTGCTTTTATTCTCTACTTCCTAATATATTCTTTGTGTCTAAAAGTCAGCAAAAAGAAAGGAGATTCAAGAATAAAAGGTCTGTACTCAGTTAAAAACTTATCCCAGAAAATTAAATAGTTTCCCTAATATAAGCAAGACTAGAAAAGCAGCATCCCTTCCTAGAACATTAAGCTATGTATTTAAATAAATAAGTAAATAAATAAAACCCAAACATCCTATAAATTTTATTTTAGTTTATTGTGCTATAAACTTAAAGCCCTTCAACTGGTCATTTGTAGGAAATTTGGATTTGTTGTTATCTTCTGATGAATTAGAATTTTCCTTTCCTTAAAATTTTGGTCCTCACTTGATTTCTAACACTGCAGGCATTTGAATTTGGTCATTTTCTTGCTTTTAGTTACTGTACCTTCTGCAGAAATAATGCAATGAGTACCACCAGAAAGTTTAAGATATGCGTGCCTGAACAAATCTCTTGTTATTATCCAGTATCTTTATACAATACGGGACCATATTGAGCTTTGACAAGCTACTTGAAAGCAAATCTTCAGGCCCTTCGATGATCTGAAATAAAAGACTTAGGAAGAAGTAGGCTCACTAATTCCAGAAATACATATTTCAGTTGTATTAATCTAGTTATATACTGTACTGTATGAGAACTTTAGAAACACGTAATAGCACATTGCTGTATATACATAAATTGCTACATCTCAAACATAACTAAAATGTCAGCATTAGTCATACCAGACTTCCTCATTGTTCTTTACAGTATTTTTTATAAGAGATCTAGGTCTGTGTTGTCTGTGTATTGTAGGCTAACAAGTAATTTACAATAGCAAGAAATAAAAGGCTATAAAATATTTTCTTACACTTAATTCTGGCTTTCATAGCTACTGTTAAGTTCATCTGTCCAAATTCTTTATCACAAGCTTTTATGCTGTGCTATGTATCGAAAGGTTTTGGTTTGTTCGTGTAACCATAAGCAGGATTGAGATATTTTCTTACTCTGCTAAATTTGCTGCAGTTTAAAAGAATGATCCAGAACTACGCTATAAATTAACAGAAACCAGTTCATTATTACTCTCTTCATGCACTCTTTCCCATCCATATATTTTTACATACGCATAGATATATTTCCAATTTCTTCTGCTCCTGATTATTGTTTAAGATGCAAAAGTCTACACAAAGTTTAGCAAAGGTAAGTGCAAGGATCCTATTGCCCATAATTCTGCCCAGGATTCTTATCATGCATGTTTCTCATGACCCAGCAGCATCCAGATTGAGTCATGGAAGAGGAGGAGCAGAGTCTATATCATCATTTTAAATAAACACTCTTATACAATCTCAGGGCAGCCACCTTATGGATGGTATGAATTCGTGCTTCATGCTTTTTCCTCTGTTATTCTTAAAACACTCTTACCCAAATGGTACTGTCTTTGAATAATACATCATCAGTATACCTCATTCTAATAATTTACTAGACCTATAAATCATTTGAAACACTGTTCAGGCTGATGATGTGTTTGAGTAATACTTCATCACAAGAAGATACTGACATGATATATTGCTCTCAAGATGGCGCTGTATAGAAAGGAAACCCAGAGCCTATTTGATTATGCACTGTACTCATTTTCAAAAGGGCATGCCACTGATGGAGCTACTCTCACTTTTAGGCTGCATGTCATAGCCTCTATCAGAGGAGCTTAATAAACATTATTTCAAGAAATATGTGACAATAGATTAGGAATAGAGGGAATGGCTTTAAGTTGTGCCAGGGTAGATTCAGACTGGGTGTGAGGAAATACTCCTTCTCCAAAAGAGTGGTCACGTACCTTTTCTTCATAGTGGTCAGGTGCTGGAATGGGCTACCCAGGGAGGTGATGGAGTCACCAACCCTAGAGGCATTCAAGGAACATTTAGACTTTGTGCTGAGGGACATCGTTTAGTGAGAACTACTGGTGATGGGTGAACATTTAGGCTGGACGATCTTGTAGGTCTTTCCCAATCTTATTGATTCTATGATTCTAAGATGGACAGATTCTATTACAATTTGGTTTATTTAAAATTCTGTTATTCTTAAAAAAATCCAGTTTGAATATTTGTTCTTCAAATTTATAAAACAATTGTAATTTCAGTTAGAGAAAAATTAATACAAAATGTCTACAAAAAGCAAAAAAGAAAACTGGAGAATATTTAGTCACTATACTAATACAAAACTTAACCAAAACCAAAACATCTGTGTTGAAACCTCATGCTCAGCAAATGAAGGTTCAACATCTTGTAGAGCTGACATTTAAGTGTTATTTCAGATAGTTACCTTAGATAAAGAAGATTGAAAAAATAGAAGATTCAAAAAGAAAAATCAGAAAGATTGGAAAGTAGAGATGTTCAAATCAATGGATATTTAGTTCCACAAATGTGGATTAATTATTTTACCTGGAAAATAAACAAACAGTAAAAAAAAATCAAAGCATTTTGAATAATTAAACAAACACAACTTTTGAAAATCTTTTCATCCAAACTGACAAGGTTCATTCTCTTTTGTAGGGTTTTTTTATTTTTTTGTTTTTGAAATTTGAGTAAGGTAAATGTTTGATCCAAATTAAAACTAAGAACAAAATATTACAACTTAAATGGCATAAAAATGACACTTGCAGTTGGAAACCGTTCCATGAGTTCTACATGAATGTATTAATCACACTTTTTTTTCTTTCTTGCTTGCTTTCTTTCTTTTTTTTTTTTTTTTAATGAGAGTATTTAGAGAAATACAAAATACAGTTTTTTAAGAAACACAGCCAGGCTTATACCTTTCATTCTGAATAGTTCCATGCAAACTTGGTGAGATTGTACTGGGTAGGGAAACGCTTTTTCCTGTGGTGCTATGGGGTAGGCTGTTCTGAGTGTGTCACAGTGTAATAAAGTGAAAATAGAAGAAAAATCACAAGTGCCTACACTTATGATTTGTTGGACTAGATATTTGACTTTGATGAAATCTTTCTAAAAGGCCATTCCTTTGAATGATGAGCCCTGCAGTTTTGGTGAAAACCATCATTTATCAAGAATGAACAAAAGTAAAAACAACTATCTTAAATTAGTAAATGAAATCATAGAAAATGATGAGGGCATGGTAACATCCAAAACATTCTTAGGACTACAAATATGAAATTGTATATACCATGGTGAAATAAACTGAGTACCCTTTGGGACAAAAGCAACTTTAAAAAAGCAAAACAAATGCACTTTACATTACTAAGGCGTAGTAATATAAAGAAACTTGTAAGTTACTATAAATTACTATAGTAATACTTCACTGTTTATTGTGAGGAGAAAAAAATAAAAATTAAAATTAAAAAAAAAAAAAGAAAAATCTTCACTAGACTGCAGAACTTGACTGAATAGGTTTTTACTGACTTTGGATCTGACTTGCTAATAAGGAAAGCTCCAGAATTTATGTAGAAGAGAGATATGAAAACTAGTTATCTGTAGCATTGTTTTCTGATTTTACTTATTTTATGCATACAAGAAAGAATACAAGAGAAGAGAATATTAGAACCATTTTTTCCCTTAGGAGCCAAGAACATAGTGCTATTCTTGATGACACAAAGTTATGGAAATATGTTTTCTTTTTGTTTTTTTTTTTTTGTTTTTTATTTTACTTAGAATGATTTAGAAGATCATAATCTTGATATATGTATGTTATAACATGGTAAAAAAAGTCAAGTTTAACAAAATTGTTGCAATTCCCAAAATAACAGGAGATTGCTGAATAATTTTTTGTCATAGATTGATTAGAGGGTTTGATATATGGAAGTTCAACTTAAGCTGTAAACAATTTTGATTCAAAAAATGTTAAAAAAAAAGAAAAAGAAAAAAGAGTAATAACAATTACTTTGATTATAGTTTGATAATAAAAAAAAGAATTGGGTTATTTTCAAAATTATTTTAAGTTTCTAAAATTTGGGAAAAACAAGGCTTAGTGACTTCAAATAAGTCTTCTTTTAATATGGATATTCTAATATGTGTATAAGAGCACAGCAGCAAGGAAATACAGAAGGAAATAACTGAGGTTCTGGATGGCCTTCAAAATTCTGAATAGCTGATGTACATACTTTTGTTAGTAGGAAGTCAAAGAAGAATAAGTTCAAGGTATTCATTAATACTAATCTCTCTTGTGTTCAAAATCATTAAATGCAGATAATTGATGGAATACGAAGGTAGAGTTAGTCCTTTCTCTAGAATAGCTGATGATTAATTTCTTGTTAGGAGAATGGCTGTAAATCAAAATTATACATGCAGCATGTTCCAAATTCTCTCTTTTTATGGTGCACTTGTACCTTTGTCATTATCTTCTGCTTGGGACAGTGATATCATTTGGGCTTCCTATACAATCATTATATAAATATGTTGTATATGACAGTAAATGACTCTTCCAATTTTTTTTTAATCATTCCTTCCTTCACATTACGTGGAGTCTCTACCATTTGTAAAGAAATATATAAAGATAGAAATTTCTTCTCCTGGTAAGAAATCAAATAAGACCTATCAAATACTAAGCATGTATTAAGACGTTATCAAGGAACAAGTAAATTACTGAAACTCTGTTGGATCTTAATTGGTCGCTGTGCAAAAACCAGTAGTAAAAGTTTTGAATCCTTCTTTATCTACTGCCAACTTACTATATTTCAAACAGAAATAAAAAAGCTAGACCAGTATATAACTTTAGATAAGTGGAGTGAATTTCTGTGGGAGAGCTACAAATGCAAACAAGAGAATTTATGAACAGATTAAAGGAATTATCTCTACTGAGAAGAGTAGCATTAGGGAATGAATGATTTCATATATTTGATTTTATGTACCCTCTACTGCATTGCTTAGGGAAAAGTAATCTTGTTTCATGTTGTAGACAATGAGGCATTTTTTTTTCATAACATTCTACATAAAACTATAAAATTTGTGATATGTTATTTGTGCTTCCCTAAGCAATCAGTTTAGCATATGTAGTCTGATCATCAAGATGACTAATAAGAAGTAGAACTTCTGGCTTAAGCACTAATTACTCAATTAATTGTCGTACAGGATTGATTTTATTGGGAGCATTAGATGTACTTTGCAGGACTTCAGAACCACTGGCATTTATCAAGTTCCATTAAAGAAACAGTGTACTGGTCTTTAAATTCACCTACTTTTACTCCTTGGAAAAATTACCTGTGCAATGTTTTTGTATAGCTAAGAGTTACCTGAAAGGGAAAAAGTCTGTTTTGGGAAAACAGAGGAAAACTTCCTAATAGGTAAAAATAAATAGAACTGCTTTATATATATATTTAATGAAAATATATATGTGTAGAATCAGAATGTGTAAAAATTTTGTCTTCCTCCTGTTTTTAATCTTCCTTCAAGTACTGGAAGCCACAATATCTCCCTGGAGCTTTCAATTCCTCAGGCTAAATAAGCACACTCCCTCGACCTTTCTTTATAAGGGAAGTTCTCCAGCCCTCTGACCTTTGTAACCCTCCTCTGGACCCACTCTAATAACTCCTTGTCTTTCTTGTGCGGAAAGCCGTAAACCTGAGTGCAGTACTCCAGATGGGGGTTATAGTGAATACACTTTCAGACCTCAGCATTGGCTTGCATGGATTTTGTGATCC
>VXAB01013089.1:250867-271774 GCA_013399175.1 Odontophorus gujanensis | reverse complement strand
AAAAAAAAGAATTGGGTTATTTTCAAAATTATTTTAAGTTTCTAAAATTTGGGAAAAACAAGGCTTAGTGACTTCAAATAAGTCTTCTTTTAATATGGATATTCTAATATGTGTATAAGAGCACAGCAGCAAGGAAATACAGAAGGAAATAACTGAGGTTCTGGATGGCCTTCAAAATTCTGAATAGCTGATGTACATACTTTTGTTAGTAGGAAGTCAAAGAAGAATAAGTTCAAGGTATTCATTAATACTAATCTCTCTTGTGTTCAAAATCATTAAATGCAGATAATTGATGGAATACGAAGGTAGAGTTAGTCCTTTCTCTAGAATAGCTGATGATTAATTTCTTGTTAGGAGAATGGCTGTAAATCAAAATTATACATGCAGCATGTTCCAAATTCTCTCTTTTTATGGTGCACTTGTACCTTTGTCATTATCTTCTGCTTGGGACAGTGATATCATTTGGGCTTCCTATACAATCATTATATAAATATGTTGTATATGACAGTAAATGACTCTTCCAATTTTTTTTTAATCATTCCTTCCTTCACATTACGTGGAGTCTCTACCATTTGTAAAGAAATATATAAAGATAGAAATTTCTTCTCCTGGTAAGAAATCAAATAAGACCTATCAAATACTAAGCATGTATTAAGACGTTATCAAGGAACAAGTAAATTACTGAAACTCTGTTGGATCTTAATTGGTCGCTGTGCAAAAACCAGTAGTAAAAGTTTTGAATCCTTCTTTATCTACTGCCAACTTACTATATTTCAAACAGAAATAAAAAAGCTAGACCAGTATATAACTTTAGATAAGTGGAGTGAATTTCTGTGGGAGAGCTACAAATGCAAACAAGAGAATTTATGAACAGATTAAAGGAATTATCTCTACTGAGAAGAGTAGCATTAGGGAATGAATGATTTCATATATTTGATTTTATGTACCCTCTACTGCATTGCTTAGGGAAAAGTAATCTTGTTTCATGTTGTAGACAATGAGGCATTTTTTTTTCATAACATTCTACATAAAACTATAAAATTTGTGATATGTTATTTGTGCTTCCCTAAGCAATCAGTTTAGCATATGTAGTCTGATCATCAAGATGACTAATAAGAAGTAGAACTTCTGGCTTAAGCACTAATTACTCAATTAATTGTCGTACAGGATTGATTTTATTGGGAGCATTAGATGTACTTTGCAGGACTTCAGAACCACTGGCATTTATCAAGTTCCATTAAAGAAACAGTGTACTGGTCTTTAAATTCACCTACTTTTACTCCTTGGAAAAATTACCTGTGCAATGTTTTTGTATAGCTAAGAGTTACCTGAAAGGGAAAAAGTCTGTTTTGGGAAAACAGAGGAAAACTTCCTAATAGGTAAAAATAAATAGAACTGCTTTATATATATATTTAATGAAAATATATATGTGTAGAATCAGAATGTGTAAAAATTTTGTCTTCCTCCTGTTTTTAATCTTCCTTCAAGTACTGGAAGCCACAATATCTCCCTGGAGCTTTCAATTCCTCAGGCTAAATAAGCACACTCCCTCGACCTTTCTTTATAAGGGAAGTTCTCCAGCCCTCTGACCTTTGTAACCCTCCTCTGGACCCACTCTAATAACTCCTTGTCTTTCTTGTGCGGAAAGCCGTAAACCTGAGTGCAGTACTCCAGATGGGGGTTATAGTGAAGACACTTTCAGACCTCACCATTGGCTTGCATTGATCTTCTGATCCACCAGAACCTCCATGTCATTCTCAACAGGGTGCTGTTCACATGGAGTTCTTCTCCCAGTCTGTATACATAATATCTTGCATTTGGCCTTGTTGAATCTCATTGGATTCACAGAAGCCCATTGTCCAGATCCCTTTGCATGGCATCCTTTACTTATATTAGTGTCATCCGCAAGCTTGCTGAGGTGCAATTGAACTCACTGTCTAGAATCATAGAAGCATAGAATCACCAAGGTTGGAAAAGATCCACAAGATCATCCAGTCCAGCCATCCAGTTATCAACAATAGTTCTCACTAGACCATGTCCCTCAACACAATGTCTAAACGTTCCTTGAATACCTCCAGAGTTGGTGACTCCATCACCTNGTGTTCAAAATCATTAAATGCAGATAATTGATGGAATACGAAGGTAGAGTTAGTCCTTTCTCTAGAATAGCTGATGATTAATTTCTTGTTAGGAGAATGGCTGTAAATCAAAATTATACATGCAGCATGTTCCAAATTCTCTCTTTTTATGGTGCACTTGTACCTTTGTCATTATCTTCTGCTTGGGACAGTGATATCATTTGGGCTTCCTATACAATCATTATATAAATATGTTGTATATGACAGTAAATGACTCTTCCAATTTTTTTTTAATCATTCCTTCCTTCACATTACGTGGAGTCTCTACCATTTGTAAAGAAATATATAAAGATAGAAATTTCTTCTCCTGGTAAGAAATCAAATAAGACCTATCAAATACTAAGCATGTATTAAGACGTTATCAAGGAACAAGTAAATTACTGAAACTCTGTTGGATCTTAATTGGTCGCTGTGCAAAAACCAGTAGTAAAAGTTTTGAATCCTTCTTTATCTACTGCCAACTTACTATATTTCAAACAGAAATAAAAAAGCTAGACCAGTATATAACTTTAGATAAGTGGAGTGAATTTCTGTGGGAGAGCTACAAATGCAAACAAGAGAATTTATGAACAGATTAAAGGAATTATCTCTACTGAGAAGAGTAGCATTAGGGAATGAATGATTTCATATATTTGATTTTATGTACCCTCTACTGCATTGCTTAGGGAAAAGTAATCTTGTTTCATGTTGTAGACAATGAGGCATTTTTTTTTCATAACATTCTACATAAAACTATAAAATTTGTGATATGTTATTTGTGCTTCCCTAAGCAATCAGTTTAGCATATGTAGTCTGATCATCAAGATGACTAATAAGAAGTAGAACTTCTGGCTTAAGCACTAATTACTCAATTAATTGTCGTACAGGATTGATTTTATTGGGAGCATTAGATGTACTTTGCAGGACTTCAGAACCACTGGCATTTATCAAGTTCCATTAAAGAAACAGTGTACTGGTCTTTAAATTCACCTACTTTTACTCCTTGGAAAAATTACCTGTGCAATGTTTTTGTATAGCTAAGAGTTACCTGAAAGGGAAAAAGTCTGTTTTGGGAAAACAGAGGAAAACTTCCTAATAGGTAAAAATAAATAGAACTGCTTTATATATATATTTAATGAAAATATATATGTGTAGAATCAGAATGTGTAAAAATTTTGTCTTCCTCCTGTTTTTAATCTTCCTTCAAGTACTGGAAGCCACAATATCTCCCTGGAGCTTTCAATTCCTCAGGCTAAATAAGCACACTCCCTCGACCTTTCTTTATAAGGGAAGTTCTCCAGCCCTCTGACCTTTGTAACCCTCCTCTGGACCCACTCTAATAACTCCTTGTCTTTCTTGTGCGGAAAGCCGTAAACCTGAGTGCAGTACTCCAGATGGGGGTTATAGTGAAGACACTTTCAGACCTCACCATTGGCTTGCATTGATCTTCTGATCCACCAGAACCTCCATGTCATTCTCAACAGGGTGCTGTTCACATGGAGTTCTTCTCCCAGTCTGTATACATAATATCTTGCATTTGGCCTTGTTGAATCTCATTGGATTCACAGAAGCCCATTGTCCAGATCCCTTTGCATGGCATCCTTTACTTATATTAGTGTCATCCGCAAGCTTGCTGAGGTGCAATTGAACTCACTGTCTAGAATCATAGAATCATAGAATCACCAAGGTTGGAAAAGATCCACAAGATCATCCAGTCCAGCCATCCAGTTATCAACAATAGTTCTCACTAGACCATGTCCCTCAACACAATGTCTAAACGTTCCTTGAATACCTCCAGAGTTGGTGACTCCATCACCTCCCTGGACAGCCCATTCCAGCACCTGACCACTCTTTTGGAGAAGGAGTATTTCCTAACATCCAGTCTGAATCTCCCCTGGCACAACTTAAAGTCGTTCCCTCTAGTCCTGTCACAAGTTACAAGAGAGAAGAGGATGCCCCCCAGCTCCCTACAACCTCCCTTCAAGTTAAAGAGAGCAATAACATCTCCTCTGAACCTCCTCTTCTCCAGACTGTTATTTATAAAGATGTTGAAGAGCACTAGCTCCAAGACAGATCCCTGGTGGACACCACTTTTCACTGTCCACCACCTAGGCACAGATTTATTGACCAAAACCCTGTAACCATTCAGTCAATTCCTCTTCTATTGAATAGTCCGCCCTTCAAATCCATGTTTTTCCAACTTAAGGATAAGGACATGATGAGGGCCCTTATCAAAAGCCTTGCACAAGTCTAGGTAGATGACTTCTGTTTCTTTTCCTTTGTCTATTGAAGCTGTCACTCCCTCATAGATGGCTTTAGATTAGTCAGGCACAATCTGCTCTTGGTGAAACCATTCTGTCTGTCTTATTTTGCATGTGCCTCGACATACAAGATTACAGCAGGATATATTCAACAATTTTCCCAGGCTTAAAAGTGAAGATCACCAGACTGTAGTTTCCCAGGTCTTCCTTTCTGCCCTTCTTAAAATTCAGAGTGATGTTTCCCTTTTTCCAATCAACAGGGACATCACATAACATACACAACTTTTCCAATATGATAGAGTGGCTTGGCACCCACATCAGACAGTTCCTGTTATGGGCCCCATTGACTTGTATTCAACCTCATCAACTGGCTTCAAACTTGCTCTGTTCTTATGGTGGGAGTGATTTTGCACCCCAACACTCTGCCTAGAGTTTCAGGGACATGAGAGACATAAGAAATCTAATTATATCAGTGAAGAGTGAGGCTAAGAAGTGTCCTTTATTTTTTGTGTGAAGCTCGCATCCTGGGAAGTGTCCACTTACACTGAATAATAAAATCATTATAAATACAAAAATATGCTGTTTCACCTAGACTGGGGAAAGTAGAAGAGAAAATGCTTTGTAGAGAAGGGCATATTGTCCTTTAGACCATCTGACGCTGTTTGGAAAAGGAAGCTTTCAGGTGAAGAAGGAGTACCTATCTAGCTGGTAGCTAAGCCACATACAACAAGCTTTGGGGTCTATTTACAGGTCTAGTATTCACAGAAATCCAATAACTGTATTTAGTCTGATTTTCACAGCTAATAAATGAACTGATGAATACTGCCCACAATGACAATGAAGTCTACTGAAATCCTTTACAATAATAATATATTTCCTTATCTGTTTTCAGTTGTTTTTACTGAACAACAAGTATCTGTTTTTAGCTAGTAATAATGAATGTTGTGAAGATTTGATTTAATCTTAAATTATATGAAAAATATATGTGCTAATCATTATGACATATAAATGAACAAAGTGACTTTGATTGAGTGAAGAATCTACAAAGGTTGTCAGAGACCAGATGATTTCTCCTGACATTTGACCTTGGCCTTGGAAAAGATATATCCAAATTATATATTGATAATATGATTGTTCTGTTAAACATTTGACATTTATATTTTGTGCAAAGAGAAAATATCAAAACTAAACTTTAAAGTTCTCTGTCTCTCTTTGAATTTAGACAAGCTAATAAAAAAAGAGAGGATAAAAGTCACTTGCCTTTAGGAAGGGTACCTTTTGCAAAAATCAAGCAATTTCGTTAGTGTTAGAATGTGTGCACGTATGTACATATGCATATTTTGAAAATTCCTTTTTTTCCAAGGAAATTCGTTGTTCTTATTTTGGTTCATCGTTCAACTTTTGTGCAGAGTGTTCCCAGAGGAACATTTCACTTAATTTCCTTTTGAATTATCTGGTGCTCTAAGTTTGAACTTAAAGTTTAAAGAAACCATTTGATTTTAATAACTTTTATGTGCAGTGCTCCATTGACTTTGGATTTTAGTACATAGAACTACTTTTCCATAAGGTGATTCTTAGTAAATCCCTGTGTGTAAAAGAAAGATAAACACACATCAGTGATTTTGTTATTGCAATTAAATTGTTGGATTTTTACATTTGAATATGTTTTGAGCACTGAAAAGCATGAAGAGACTGTTTTCTCATATTGGTCATAGACACTTTTCTAACAACTCTGAACTGTCAGTTTTCTGAGATCTCAGAGAATATTAAAATACTATGGATTCCTAAATATATAGTCGGATCAGAAAAGCAATATTTCTTCAAAGACACAATTAAGTCAAACTCTTGAACGGTAATCATCCCTTTAGATTCTGCACTTTTAGGCAAATATTTATTTACTTCTTAAATAAAATTCCACAACTTCCTCCATTTTTCTATGCTTACCAACTTTACCTTAGTTACATTAATTTCAATTAATTGCAAGGCTATGTCTTTAAAGTTGAATCATGCAATGTGAAGCACGAAACCCATGCCCCTTCCAGAATTTTCAAGTTCTTTCTTTACTCATGCTATTTTGTTTCCTTTCTATTTTTTTCTCTTCCAACTCTGAATGACATATGAACATACATAAATCTCTATAAAACAGTAGATGGCTATGTACTGTTTAAAATTCCATCCTACAAGAAATGCTTCAGTGCTCATCAAAGCTGAGGAAACATTCTCTTCCCATTCATTAGATAAACACAAGAAGCCAGATTAAACCTTGATTTAATTGTTATTTCCCAGCCAGAATGAAGACTGAGAAAATAAATCGTATATTTTCCACCTTTGGTGCCTATAATTTTAATAAGCAGTTGGCATTAGTGTGTTAAGAACATTATAACATTAAGAAGAGCAGCACACTATAACTTATATTTGGAAGGTCATAATAAAATTACCATGGTATTTGAAACAGTTGTGCAGCCAACATTGCTACTCCCAGGTTTGTAGAAATTCCATAGTATGATTCACACTACATGTGTATCCAAGCCTGTAATGTGGTCAAGAGTGTTTTCTCCTCTTTACCCGTTCCTTTCCTGCAACTTATCAGCAGTATCATTATGAGCACAGAAAATTATCTTCTGAGCTATGTTTTTCATGGGAAAATGTAGTCAATCTATTTGTTATACCTATCACATCAGTATTTCCTTCTGGACTGGGAACCTGGAGTTGTTTAGTTCCCCTTTTCTTCCAAAGAAACATATTTAGCAAGCCATTTCTCCTTTCTATGTTCTTTGTCATGTTGGTACCTCATTTTTTTCTCTATCACTATTCATCAGGAAATTGTCCTCAACAGTAATAGAGGCACTTGAGGCTTAGCATATTGTTCTATGAAGTGCACTAGATCCTTTTGTCTTCCAATGGCACCTGCAGGAGTCCAAAACACCAAATAGTAGAGAATATGTGTTTTTTTGGTAGCATTTGGCTTCTTGGCTGATTCCCCAGATGCTATTGGCAGCTTTGCATTTACTTTCTGAGCTGTCATGTAGTTAAGTTCCTGATAGACTATTAGCATTATTGTGTCCTTTCAGATGTGAGCCTCTGACTCACTCTTGTTTTGAACACATTTTATCTGGAGTTGAAAAATTTTCAGAACTAAAGCATTCAAGAGCACATGAAGGAGTAGTCCAAGTTGCTGTTCATATAAATAAAAAATCTCAGTTTGTTAAAACAAAAATGTGAACATGAAATTAACCCATCTTTTAATGTTTTGTGACTTCATTTGACATTAGAAATCAAGTTCCAAAATATAACTGTAGAATTACAGATTGAAGACAGCTCAGTGCTCAGTTACGCCAAAGATTTAGGAAATGACATGAAGAATCCCCTAGTAGACCACAGGAGCCCAATAAGTCAATCACACATCCAGTTTCTTTCAGTTCCTGCAGAATCTGTATCAAAATCACATTACCCTACCCTGTGGGCTAAGGCTTGGCACTTAGCTGCAGCCTCATGCAGGGCCCCAGTAGGGCCTCCTCGTCTGAAATCACTGAATTTGGAATGAATCCAGCCAGTGACACTTTAGTGGAAGCATATTCACTGCAAGTCTGTGATCATAGCATAAACAAAATAGTCTGTGACTGCCAGCATACCAGAATGTTGTTGGAAAGAAACATATGGGTAGAAATATTAATTCAGTAACATTAAAGTTTACTGCTCAGACATTTTCAGAATAAAGAAATTCTCTGTTTAATGATTGGCCATTCCATTTTTTTATATGATTTATAGCATAGATATATTTATATGGAAACACTGTTAGAGGAATGTTTTCTTTACCAAAAAAAAAAAAAAAAAGGGCTAGGGAAAGCTAATGGAATAAAATAATTGACGTCAATTTACCAACTTTAGGCAAGTAAGCAAATAATAAATCTATCTACAAAAGTTTCACGTCAATTTATTTAAATTGTCTTTTCCATTTTTTTTTTTAGTTAGAACACTATTCAACGAAGTACAAAAAAGAAGTTGAAACCCCCAAACCTTAAACTGATTGGATGTTGAAAAAAAATCACAGAATCACAGAATTGGAGGGGTTGAATAAATCATTTTCTTCCATTCGGTGTTTCACACATAGAATTAAAATATTTTTGGAATTTTAGATCTCTGATGTACATATTATATATACTTCTGAGATAAAAACCTTTCCATTAAAATTAAATGGAAAAAAATAGATTGAATAAAAGCATACCTTTACCAGAAATGTTTCAAAATTTCTAATTTTGTTCTGAAAACAAAACCAAATAAAATTAACAAAAACAAGAACAGCAACAAAAAATCACCATTAAAAACGAGTTTCTAATTGCATAATCTTGTTTGTTAAAGTTGCTGAGATAACTTTGGGTGGGGCTGAAAGTACTGAAGCAATCATCATCAAACTAATATACTCCTGGAGAAAATGTGTTGTTTGAGATTATTAGAAAATTTTTATCTAATATACCTTTACTGGAGTCCAGTCAACTTTTCACTGTTTGACCCTAGTTAATAAAGACTACAAAAAATATCATATGAAGTTGGCAAGAACTGAAGTTTGAAATCTTTGTCTTTAATTTTGGTTTAGAAGTGACATCTGCCTCTTTAATTCTCTTTTATGAATCCTTAAACATAAGCACCAACTAACCATGAAATACAAATTTTCCTAAGGTTGAAAACAATGTTGTTCAGTAATAATTTCATTTCTCTACTTAATAATAGTCCTTCATGTAACAATTGGAAATGAAAATGAAATTATTGGGTACTATAATGAAGTCTCTCGAAGTGTTTCTTTGTGATTTTTGTCAATAGGTGAGCCTGGAAACTTAATTTCTTGGAGGGTCTGCAGAAAATTTTACTTTGAAACACTGAACAGACCAAGAGAAGAAGGTGCAGATGAAGAGAAAGATATCTCACTGCTGTATGGACTAATACAAAGAAGCATCCTTTATTTAACTACCTTTACATTTAGTTCTTATCAATCTGGATTTTGATTAGAGCTTATATGCCTATTTTAATTAAAATATTAAAATTGAGCTGAAGCTACTTATTCTCACAGATTGCTATAGCCAACCGAAACCTAAATGAATAGTCAAAGATAAGAAAAAGGCAGAGTATGTGTTTTACATATCCCTTGCATTCCTCAGTATATTCAGATCTCCTTTTATTTTTGTATTCTTTAATTTTGTTCTCATTTTACAATTGCCAACTTTTTATAAAGACCACCATATTGTACTTATGTGTGCTGTACACAGAGCACTTAGTTATAAGATCTAATGTATATGTGAAACTATTAATGGTTAATATGCTAAATTATATATTTATAATTATCATAATTGATCATGTTTTGTTCCGTTTAGGAAACAAAATATGAATAATCTATTGATGTTAAATCTAATTCAGGAGTTCAACACAATTTAAAAATAGAGTCTGCAATACTCATAAAGTCAAGGGACAGTTTGATTGTAAACTTTACCAGATACACATAAGCAAAAAGAGCATTCAGGAAACCAAAATGTATCAACCTGTAGAATGGCATTGCATATAATGCATATAATTTTCAGATAACCTTTATCTTTTTCATTCATATTCACTCATCTTCAGGACCAGCTTTAAACTGTGAGATTTTGGTAGCTGTGCGATTGTTATTAAATCTGTGCATAGGAGTTTAATATGGAAAAATTAGCAGATATTAGTTACTGTGGTGCTGGTGGGAGATGCTCTATTCCACATAGAAAATGAAAAGATCTGAGACAAGGAAAGTGGTGGTAACAGTACAGCCTAACTACATAAAATGGAGTGAAAAACCTCTTGAAGATGGAATAAAAAAGCACAATATTGAATACTAAAAAGTTCTTCTCGCAGGCTACAAAAGTAGAGCAGGTTGAACATTGATAACAAACAGCAGGAGACTGCAAAGACTAAAGTGCCTGAAGGTAAGAAAAGCTTAGCTATAACTCTGTCTAGATTAGCTCCGTAAGATTTGTAAGTGACAACCATAAAATAAATTGCAAAAACTATTGGAAAACAATGGAGAACATCAGTTCAAGCAGTGAGGAAATGCTGCACATTATTTCCTCTGTGTCATATTTATTTAATTCTGGATTATGTATCCAGTATCTTTTTTGCCTTTGGTTTGCTCTTTATTCTGTTAAAATATGTGTACATGCACCTAAAGGAGGCTTTGTACTGCCTAAAGATTGGAAAAAAAAGTGGAATCAAATTTACCTTGCCTAAAATTGTTGGGCTCTGAAAATTCTGAGTGTCGGGTTCATAGAATGTTTTCTGTTTCTCTGAAATGTGTTCTTTAAAGGCACTCAAGGCTTGAGCTTTCAATTTAATCATTATGTCGAAATTCAATGTAAAACTCTCTGATTTTACATATAATAATACTTTATAGTATCCAGTTAAGTAAAACCATCTCTTCGAGTATTTCTTTGTTGTGGTCCCAGTACAACTCCTGAGAGACATCAGAACACTAACCAGATATTGCTGCAGTTGAAATAATTTGATTGTTATAAAGTAATGTAGATGCATCAGCAGAAATACTGAAGTCCTGTAATATAATAATGAAAATTACTTGTTAAGCTATTGGTTTGATTATTTATTTATTTCCCCACAGTTATATAAGTCATGTATAGCTCCAGTAAAATGTAAAGCTTTCATAACAAAACCAATAAGAGTATCATATATTCATAATTATTTGAGACTGTCTCCCAGTTTTGTGTTCACATTAGTAGTGTTGGTTTAAAAGTCTGCACAGACAGTTTTATATACTAACTGTTAATTCTTGCATTCTCCTAGCAACTAAAGTTTTGTATGCAAAAATGTTATAGAGATAGTCCAGAATGTTTCCATGATGATTTTATTGACCCTCAAATCCAGACAAAAAATTCATAACCAAACAGAACATTCTGCAGAGGAACATGTATTGTCACTTCTGTGGAATGTGCATTTACAACTATAAGTGTTAGAGGATTTTTTTATTGCACAAAAAATATATATAAAGAAAAAAAAAAAAAGAGCCTGGAATTTGCCACGTTAAAGCTTGCTTTTCTTCTCTTATTCATAAATGTTTAATACTAATTCCAGACTGAACCAGAGTTAATATTCTTTGAGATATATTTTAGCTTAATGATCGCTGAAAGTTTCATTTTAAAATGAAGCAAGATTTGTGGGAGAGATAAAATTTTATAGGCTAACTAACAAGCAAACAAGCCATTTTCAAGTCTTTACGCTAAGTATATGTGGGAGATAATTACTTAAAACTTAATTTCATTATGTTAAACTGATAAATGAAGGAAATTTTGATATATTATTTTAACGATGTCTCTGCTGTTATTACTTTTTTATTATCCACATCCTGACTGAGAGTTTTCAAGGTTTGTTGACAGGAGCAACATCAAT
The DNA here is from genome assembly GCA_013399175.1 of Odontophorus gujanensis. Classification (NCBI taxonomy): domain Eukaryota; kingdom Metazoa; phylum Chordata; class Aves; order Galliformes; family Odontophoridae; genus Odontophorus; species Odontophorus gujanensis. The sequence continues at coordinate 259,983 of VXAB01013089.1, read as the reverse complement.
TATGTTCTTCCAATATACATAACAAACCATGAACCATGTACATTACTAATGTGTAAGATGGACCTAATGAACCTTTCAGTTGCCTCCTTGTTATTCCCAGGATTTCTTTCATGGACAGTCTTAATTTATATTAATATTAGAACTGCACAATAACTAAAATAAACAAAAGTTTAATTATTTTTCCTATAAATGTATCAAAACAGCATATTTGCTTTTTCATGCTGTCCCTCCCTCTTTCTTTAAAAAGGTAATTCATTTTTTTCTCTCCAATCTCTTCTTTAACAATTGATTTCTAATATTTTCTAAAAAGTCTTGACAATAGTTAAGTCATGAAGTATTTCACAGTTTAGTATCTGTTCAGTATTCCTCTTGACATTTGTGCCTTGTCACATAGGAGGCTTTTTCTGATGCACACTACAGTATCAATTTCAACTCCTCAGGACTGAGGTCCTACATAGTAAACTCTTGTTTCCATTTTACACTTCCAGAGTCAATTTCTATCAATTTACACATGGTCTTATTTATTTATTTACTTTCTACAGATAACAGACAAAGTATTAGGCTTTGCCTCCACTATACACATTATGTAACAACAGACTTAATGAAGTCTACTGGAGAATCTACATACAATAAAAGAACAGAGATTACCCAGGGGAAATCAGTATATGAAAATCTAATCCTCCATTGTTTAGAGAATGCCTCACTGCAATTACATGAAAGTACTTTTCATGTAAATATCAAAACTTGCAATTAAATACACATATGTGTTACATATATATACATAAGTCACTCTGAAAGTAATGTTTCCTGTTTATTTCCATAGAAACTACAACTGATACAAAGAGCACAGTAACATTATTTGATAGAGCAAATTCTCAGCTACAATACAGTATTTTTCAACAGTCACCACTTTCAGCTGTGCATATTTACAGTGAACAAAAGCTTGCATGCCATGCTTGTAAAAATCTGCACCAGCACAGGTGACCCACTGATGCTGTCACCACTGCTGAAACACACGATCCACCACTTTGCTGCGTTCACAACCACTGTTTGGTCTCCTTAAATGTTCAGCAAGCATCAATGAATGTCAATGGATTACATTTTTTCTGCATGGAGAAGTTCAGTTCTGCACTGTTGCACCATATGCACTTCCATGTCAGACTCCATTTTGTCAGACTGTCCCTCTGCTGACATCCATCACATGGCAACAAAATGTAACAGAATATTGGCAGGAAGTTTCAGCTTCTACATTCATACCATCAGCACCGGCCTCTGACACTGTGGGCCAACATAGTGAAACAGGAGGCATTTCTATCAGGGCAACCCTTGTATATAAGTGAATAGCTACTCCGTTGAAAGTTTTTCTCCAAGTCATTTTAAACTCATTTTCTATGGTCTTGTGTGATCATATGTAGGAATACATAAATGATAATTTACAGCAACACAAAAAGAGGTGTCATGAAGAAAGTTAACATGAATTCAAATCTAAGGAGAAGACCCTCAGTAACTGCTTTTGTGGAATTTACCAAGGGAAGTTCCTAGAAGTCTTTACCAACGAGATTTAAAATAAATAAATAAATAAAATTAAGGAAAGAAAATTCTATGGCACATTAGACTATAGTGCACATATTTATTTTTTTTTACATACTTGGCAAATCTTTCTCCAACTCAGGTACCTGTGTATTCAAGACACTGTTAAATTTCTTTGGACTCCTCTAATTTGAGTTTCATGCAGCACATTTGTTTAAAATGTTTAATAACTTTTGCACTAATTGCTTGTTTAAACTCATTCTGGCTGCCAAGCATTCTTTTATAACTGATAAAGTATAGATCATTCTGAATATTTATGTGTGATTTGTGTGCAAGTGACATTTACGATCAACACAAACTTAATTTGATAGTGGAATCAAATAAGAAGTGTCTCTGTGTATTCTACTGGAATGATTAGCAGAGGTCATTAATCAAGAAGTCTCTTTTGTTCTCAATTTTATGCCACATGAATGGAGATGCAAAAGAACTGTGTATATCATCAAGCACTGGCCTTCTTTACGTGAAATATTCAATTTTCTCATAATAAACCTCCACATCCTTTATGTTTTTAATCATTCTGCTTTTGTGTGTGGTCCCCTTTGTGATTGATGCCTGCAGAGAACATAGGGGAAAACACAAAACAAAACAAAACAAAAAAAACAACAAACCAACACAAAGAAAATCCCACCAAAACCAATCAACCAAAAAAACAAAACAAAACAAACAAACAAACAAAAAAAAAAACAACCCACAAACACTTCTGGAACACAAAGTCAAGAATTTGACTCCACATCTGGATGCTGGTAACTGTCCAAGTCACTGGCCCAGATCACAGGGATCAGTGGACTCAGGCTCATATATTTGTAAGGATTTCTTTCCAGCAAAGGTTACAACTTAACTGAAGAAATAATTAGATTTTACTTTTCCCTTCATTTTTTCAGTAACTTAGTCTACAGTTGGTGTCAAAACTTTCATATACAGTAGCTAGGGATAATCCAACAACACACAGCTGTAAGAATGCCTACTTTTTAAAATCAATATTTATTAGAATCAAAAGAGCACATGGTAATACTGTAAAATAACCTCATAAAAATAGCAAGCAATACTTTCAGAAATAAGAGATAAGTTCTTACAATGTATTAAATATGTGCAATATCTGAGATGAAGAAATGTGATTCAAAAAGTTTATAGTTGAGGTCACTGTCGCTAACAAGAAAAAGATGTGTAATGAATGAAATTTGCTATGACTGTTGTTGTTTTCTGTTTGCTTGTGATTAACAAATTCTGGTAATAAAAATTATGCTTCAGTGAGTATATATCAACGTAGCAAATCCACCACCATGACAGACAGGTATACATTACATTTAAATGTCCCCAACAGAGTATTATAGAAAAGAATTACTCTTTCCTAGACCTACAGCAACCATTCCAGAAGCCACAAATTTTTGTTTTGTCTTAAATAAGCCTCATAATGGCACATCAAATTAACAGAAATATTGCCACAGCAATATTTCAAAGAGTTCTGGGTCAGTAACTCAAATTCTTCACCAGATGGGTCATTTTAGACAATAATAAAATAAATAAAACTAAGCAGTGCTACCGATTAGGAAGCACCCAAAAGCCCCATCCTTGGATCCTATCCTCCTAGGTAATTTTGTTAGCAACTGATTTAATGAATGTTTCACTCAGAGTAAAAATCTCAAGAGAAAATGGCTTATAATTATTTAAGTTGTTACAAGTTGAACTGTAGGGCTAAAAATCAGTTTATTTATTAACTTAAAAATAAACAGTTGTCTTAAACGGAGTGGGTTTTATGTTTGCAAATTTATAAGTCATGAGAACAAAATAACAAAACATCTGCAGTTGTCAGAAAGAGCAAATACAAGACAAACAAACCAGTGAGTTGCGCTGTTCACATTTGAAGAGTGCATCACAAGTATATATAGATAAATAAATACGCAGCTGCATCTAATTATTATTGCTAAAATGTTAAATCAGTACCTACTACTTAAAACTACATTTATTTTTTTAATAATACCCTCAGAATGAGGTGTTTCTTCCTCTACAACCTAAAAAGCAACCTGCCGAACCTTACAAAGAAATCAGTTATAAATTTTCATCTACTACATAATATTGTTTGACTCAGGACACTCAGTGCAGTAAACAAAGTACTATAAAGCTCTCTGTAGATTATTTTATACAACCAAGTGTTTAACTGAGGCATAGATAGACCAGATAGCTTGAGTAACTCACTTATATCCTGAATATATTCAGTGCCAACACAGCTGAGTTGTCCCTTACTATACATTGTTTCTCTTATGCTATTTGTAAAGTACACCTATTCTTTCTGTTTAAATCTGTTATCCTCATTGCCCTCCCTGATAAAAAGTCTCTCCACATCTTTCCTGTAGGCTCCCTTCAAGTATTGAAGGGCTGCAATAATGTCTCCTCAGTACCTTATTCTCTCTGGACTAAATATTCCCAACTTCTAAGTCTATCTTCACTGGAAAAGTGCTTCAGACCCTATAATTTTCATGACCCTCCTCTGGAACCACTCTAAGAGGTTATGCTGGGAGCCTGATACATTAATGCAATGTGGCAGGTAGGGTCTCACAAGTACAGAGTTAATCACCTACTTTAGTCTGCTAGCTACATTTCTTTTAATTCAACCAAGGAAATGATTTGCTTTCTGGGCTGCAAGTGCACAATGTCAGCTCATATCAAGCATTTCATTCACCAGTACCACAATAGCTTTCTCCATATGGCTGCTCTCTACCTATGTGTTACTCAGCCTATATTCATGCTTGGAATTGCCCTGACCCATGTGCAGGCTCTTGAATTGGGCCTTGTTGGTCTGTATGTTTTTCATACAGGCCCACTTCTTGAGCTGGTCCAGGTCTCTCTGTGTGGCATCCCTTAACTCCAGAGCATTGAACACATCACACAGCTTGGTGTCATCCATAAACTTCTTGAGGGTGCACTCAATCCCATTCTCCATGTTACCAGCAAAGATGCTAAATAGTACTGGTCTTTATATGGACCACTGAGGAATACCCCTTGACATTGATCTCCACCTGGACATTGAGGTGCTGACTGCAACACTTCAGGAATCCATCCAATTCCTTATTTACTGGATGGTCCACCTGTCAAATGCATGTATCTCCAATACAGAGACACTTTGGTCTTCTATGATGGAGTGACAGCATTCGATCAGTGGACAAAGGAAGGACAACTGGTACCTGGGCCTATGGAAGACATTTGACATGGTCCCAAACCAGATATTTACCTCTAAATTTGAGAAATACAGCTTTGAAGGGTGGACTATGTAGACTATTCAGTGGATAAATAATTGATTGGAAGGTCACAGCGAGAGGGATGTGGTCAACAGAGCTACGTCCAGGTAGAGGCCAGTCATGAGTGATGATCCCCAGGAGAGGTCTTGGTATCAGTGCTCTTTAACATATTTATCAGTGTCATGGGCAGTGGGATTGTGTATACTCTCAACAACCTGAGTGGTGCTGTTGACACAATAGAAGAAAGGGATGCCATCCAGAGAAACAAGCGAGAAAAGTGGGACCATGTGAACCTAAAGAGGTTCAACAAGGCCAAGTGCAGACTGTTGCACTTGGGTCAGGCAGCCTCAGATATATGTACAGACTGGGGGAGCAGCAGGACTCGGGGGGTCTGGTGGATGAAAATCTGGACATGAGAAAGTGGTGAACTCTTGCAGCTCAGACAGCCAACTGTATCCTGAGTTGCATCAAAAGATGCAACTTGGTCAGCAGGGAGAGGGTGGTGATTGTTTTTCTCTACTCTGCCCTTGTGATCCACCCCTCTGGATTACTGCATCCAGATCTGGAGCCCCAAGCACAAGAAAGATGTAGAGAATTTGGAGCAGATGCAGAGGAGGCCTAAGAAGACAATCAGAGGGCTTGAGTTCCTCTGCTATGACGAAAGACTGAGGGAATTGTGCTTGTTCAGCCTGGAGAAGGCTCTGGGAAGAACTCATTGCGGCCTTCCATCATTTTGGGGGAGTTTATAAGCAGGAGATAGAATTGATAAAGAAAGAATTCATACAGAAATCAGCAAAAGCTCAATTACATATTCTGTACCTTAGAAAAAGAAAACAAAAGTAAATAAATAATAATTGCTAATCACTTAATTTTTTAACAAATGTATCTGCTATAGTTTCTATCACCAATCTGTTAAAAGATCTTTTCACTTCATTATTTATTATTTAAGTCTCTCTGCTTAAAATTCTAGCATTGTTTTGAGGTATTAACATAAAACTTGATTGTTGACTCTTGTGTTTCACATCTCAAATAACAAAGGTTTACAATAAAGTTTTACAACTTTTGCTAAGACTGATGCACATTATTTGTGAAAAGCTTCATATCTCTAGTAGCCTTGAGAAAGAAAAAAGGATGCACAAAACATATTTTTCTTCACAGCAGTATTGTCTGATTCTCAGTTGAGGCTCTTCTGCTTGTTTCCCAAGGCAATAGGCACCCAAAGTATTTTCCAGTAAAAGAAATGTACTGCCCATTACTTAAATCACAGTGCTTTTATCCAGTTTGAACATGAGACCCTTATCCTAGACATCCTGTAGAGAAAAACAAGGTTTTGGAACTAATGTCAATTCTTCTCTAAATTCACAGTTTTAGCCACACACAAAAGCAAAAGTCGAAAGACTAAGATAAGTAAATTGCAGAGATTGTTAACCAAAGTGTTTTTCTTAGTGGGTACAAAATGGTAAGTCACTTTGAAAACGAATGCATTGAGTATAAGAACTGAATAAACTCAGCTTCCAGGAGCTCTGTTATGTTTGGGGTTCACCTTGAAAGTCATTTGGATCAAACTGGCTTCTTCTGACATCTGCTAATTTCAGAAAATAAATAAATAATTAAATGAGTGAACTGAGATTCTTCTAAGAACAAATAGCCAGGACTGAATTAAAATAAATAAATAAAAATGTTTGCCAGTTCTGCCTGAGAAGTCACTGAGTGTTTATGGTCAACCCTTTATAATATTTTCTTCAGATGAATTTATACTAGATGAAAGCCAATTAGCATGAAATCACTTTTTGTGGATATTGAAGTATCAGGAAGTAGTTTTCAACACACAGATGCTAATAACTTAAGGCTGTAGGACAGACTCGTAGAGACCAATCAGGTTCTATTCAGGAGAAATGCAGATAAGCTGAAGAATGGAAGTATGTCATGAAAGCTGGGAGCAAGCTACAAGCACATTCAAACTACAACCTTCTTTCTGTTAACTGTATAGGGTTTCAGTTCTAGTATTCTCATTGTGGTAGTTCTTACAGGATACGAGTGGAGATGTTTATTTTTTTTTCTGGATTTCCTCAGCAACCTCACTACAGAGCAGTTACTCACATCTATAATATGACAGTGCTGAGAAAAGGAAAGGGACTAGAGTGAAAGATGAAGGAAACTAGGAACTAAAAGAAACTAAGAAAGGCCTTTAACAGTAAAAGTCACTAATAAGTTGATAGTGTGAATGAACTCCAGAATAGATATGCAGTTACATTTTTTCTTTAGTACCTACAAACCTGTTCTTTTTCTCCTGTGTATAACATTACACATACAGCAATAGCTGAGGCCAGGAGAGAGTTCCCTTAGGAATTTTAAGCTAATGTAAAAGTCTAATTGTTCCCTTTTTTCTTCATTAGTATGAATACTTCCTTATTTTGTAACAATCCATACTATCAAACATGCACAGTAAGAATGAATGGATGGGCTGCTTAAACTACAAAGAGATTTGCTCATTTCAATGAGTTTCTGGCATGCTATGCTACAGGATTTCTTAGCTGTATACTGAGAATCTTTGATAGATTCTCCTATATATGAACCAATGTAGTGCTTTGAGCTATTTTTGCCTGATTTTTTGTCGTTTTACTGCCCTTCTCTATTTTTTTGCATGTATAGCCAGACAACATTAATACTAATTGGAGGAAAAATTGAGAAAATAATATAATTAATATAGTTTTTATGGATTTTGTATATCTATTTATACTTGTATGTGTGTGTGTGTGTGTATATATACGTATGCAGTGTGTTTCTGCATGTGCAAATATGTATGTGTGCTTTCTATAGATTACCAGTGGGTCACATCCAGAGCTTCCAGGAACCTTTTTCATGTTGACATGCCTGGTACAGGATGCTCTGAGGATGTTTCCCCCATGTTGGAGTTTATGGTAAAAGAGGTGAGGTGAAACTATTACTACAGAAGATTTCCATTCCCTAATTACTTTCAGTGAGGACTGGTTGCTCCCCAGAGGTTCTCCCTAGGATAGCTAAAGAAATGTGAAGGATACAGGAAAACATAAAAGCATACAAACCTAAGAGGAATGGAGAAAAGATTTAATACAATCAAGGAGGCTTCTTGTTTAACTTTAATTAAAGATCTTGCTATGTTATCAAGAAAATAATTCCTATAAGCATTAAAAAAGAACTCCTCTAATAAATACATGCAATCAAACTGAGAACTAAATCCCCTCAGAATTATAAAAATAATAAAATAATGAAAATTAGTATTGTTATTTTGAAAGACATATATAGAATGGCTGGAAATACATTCAGTGTTGTCCCGAGGTAGAAAGTATATTAAGTTAGAAGTAATTTTGCACAGAACCTTTTTAGCCTCCCAAATATGTAAAATATTATCCATATACTATGAATATTGGTAAGACAAATCACTTTTCTTTTAGCAGTACTGTTTCCTTAACAGTATCAATACTTCATTATATTATTAATTTCATTAGCATGCAGTAATTAGTACAGATGGTTTCCAGAAAACTTTTAAGACATCTTGAATATTCCAGTGATTTCTAGTAGTATATTGCAACTACAGTTCTTTGTATAGAGGCACATAAAATTGAGCTAACAAAATAAAAATGCCTTAAGATGGTAGCCTTTTAAGGGCATTAAACAAGAGTGTAGTAATTTTTAAAAGTAGATATTTACATCTTTCTGTAATATGGAACATGCAGCAGACATGGTCTCAAAGACAGATACTCAGATATCCTGGTTTCTGTATAATCTGAACATTAATTATCACACTGAGTCTAAGACTTCTCTCTTTCTAGGCCAGGAAATCTAGGCACAGGAAACCTTGGTTCACACTGATTCCTGCTCCAACAGATAGATTCATAGATTCATAGATGCATTAGGTTGGAAAGGACCTACAAGATCATCTAGTCCAACCATCCTCCTATCACCATCCCTACCCACTAAACTACTAAATCAAATCCCTTAGCGCCTCATCTAAACGCTTCTTGAACAGCGCTAGGGATGGTGCCTCAACCACCTCCCTAGGCAGGCCATTCCAGTGCCTGACCACTCTTTCAGAGAAAAAGTTTCTCCTCAAATCTAATCTAAATCTTCCTTGGCGCAACTTGTGGCCATTCCCTCTCGTCCTGTCACTAGTAATCTGGGAGAAGAGGCTGACCCCCTCCGTACCACAATCCCCCTTCAGGAAGTGGTAGAGTGCAATAAGGTCCCCTCTGAGCCTCCTTTTCTCCAGACTAAACAATCCCAGCTCCCTCAGCCGCTCCTCATAAGACTTGT
>VXAB01013089.1:226111-250468 GCA_013399175.1 Odontophorus gujanensis | reverse complement strand
TGATAGATGGTAGAAAGAGGCTTGGCAATCACCTCTGCCAGCTCCCTCAGCACCCTTGGGTGGATCCCATCTGGTCCCATGGACTTGTGGCAGTTCAGATGGAGGAGCAGGTCTCTGACTGTCTCTGCTTGGATCACAGGGGGTGCATTATGCACTCCGTCCCAAACTTCCAGGTCAGGGCAAAAAGTACCCTGAGGATAACTGCTCTGTCTATTAAAGACAGATGTGAAGAAGGCATTGAGAACCTCAGCCTTTTCCTTATCCTCCCTGGTTACATTCCCTGCCGCATCAAGTAAAGGAGAGAAATTCTCCTTAGTTCTTCTCTTGCTGTTAATATATTTGTAAAAGAATTTTCTCTTCTCCTTTACTTCAGTAGCCAGTCTAAGTTCGAGCTGGGCTTTTGCATTTCTAATTTCCTGCCTGCAAATTTTGGCAAGTTCTCTGTAGAGATAGTATGGTTGTATTCAGCTGGAGATACTGTCTTAGAACTTCAGCCTGATCCGGAGTGCGATAGTGAGATCACAATTCAAACAAGTACTTCTACCTAATTTCTTCTTCCATCTACTTTTGTAATTCACTTTGAAATCAGTGGGATAAAGAAAAAATGCTGTTTACCATGCTAATTCTCACTGACATCCTATTCTTGCAGTCAATTGATAGACTGTGTTTAGGGATGTAAAGGACTACTTGTATTCACATTGACATTTACTGCTTGGATATTAAGTGATAAATGTTTGAGGTCTAACAACCAGAGCTGAATTGAAGTCTGATTAAAGTCTTGTGGAGAACAATGAATATGAAGATATATTCAGAAACAAAAAATGATTTATTTGTTACATGTACATATAATGTTGTCCTCTGTATTTGTATCACAGATTTATCAAGATTTCTTCTTCCTCTCTTCAAATAATGAATTGCATTGATTAAATAGCTATTATTCATACATTTGGGCCTTTTCACATTTAATAACATCTTCTTTTGACCCAAATTATATACAAAAGAAAAGAATAATGCACAGAATCAGAATGGGGAATGTGATTCTAAAATTGCAAATATTATATTTCAAATCCTGCATATTTGCCACTGTTTGGTTTATTTCCAGCAGAATACTTTTATGATTAGCCCTGGAAAATGAAATTGGAAACATTCATTAAAAAAATGGTCAAAATGGCATTATAGTTCCTTTGTATTTTTTTTTCTCTGTTCATTTTCACAGCTGTAATTACAGATTCTTTGTGAAATGTTCATGTCAATCCTTATTAATCTCTAATTTCTAATCACATGCATAAGTAGGTTTAAACTTCATTGCAAACCTTTTGAGAGATCTGTGGGCTTTGAGGGAGAAATGACATGTTGCTCATCTTCATAATACTTTCTGGAGAATCTTGACAGTAATGTTTTCCAAAGGGAAAAAAGTTAGAGGAAAGAGGAGGAGGAAAGAATGAAGAAAGAGAATGAATAGACCAAGACTATTTCTAAGTGAGGAGTTGTGTTCCAGGTTTTTTTTCTAACATAATTATGGCTAGATTTATTGGTGGGTGTAACAGTTTCTGGTTGCACTGCTTCAGTCAGAAGGAAGATAAATGAGACTACAGCACCTGGTAGACATGTAGGCAAGATTAGCTGAGAATTAAGAAACTCTTCTGAGACTCAGAAACTATGGAAAGATCTGACAGAGCTACGGTGTAAAAGTTGGAACATTAAAGAACAAATTGTTTGGAAAGAAAATGAAAGAATGGTATTTTTATATTGTTCCTTTATTTGAAAAGAATCAGTGTAAGTGAAGCTAAAATAAAGACAGCAAATCAGAGTTTAACCTTAAGAAATAAGTGTCAGTCATATATTTCTTAATGCAGCAACTTCTTCAGCATTGGGTTACAGATGTTTCTTGCAGTAGTTCAGTATGCAGTCCTTGAGTATTTAAAAATATACTGCAGTCTTAGCCTAACTTTGCCAGTACTGTGATTTTTTTTCCATAACTTCTGGTAATGCTATCACTAAAGCACTTGTAGCTTTAGTGAATTTACCAGCATGAAGATTCTGATTCCCACAAGTAGAGCACTGTGGAAAGAGTTGAGTCAGCATCTGAACTTCACAGAGTGTGATCATGTTTTAATATTTGACTTTTATATTAGAAAATAATTGTCTGACTCAACCATTTGCAGTTCCAGTGATTACAGTAGATGTTATTGGGTGGTGAAGTGTTGGAACAGGTTGTCCAGAGATGTTGTAGATGCCCCATCCCTGGATGTGTTTAAGGACAGACTGAATGAGACCCTGTGCAAATTATAGTTTTATCTGGTAACTGGCAGGCCTTTCTGTGGCAGCGGGGCTGGAACTTGATCATTCTTGAGATCCCTTTCCAGCCCAAGCCAATCTATGATTATATGATTCTTATATGATTCCATGATTCTCTGGAAAAACTGGAGGACACTGAGTGGATTGTTGCTGCATTTCTGTATGTATTAAATGTACATAATTTTAAAAGCCTATTTTGTTGATTTATTTGTCCTCAAGAAAAGAAAAAAAGGAAAGAACAGGTGAAGGATGTGAAGAAAGCCATTAAATATCACATTGTTGGCTTTTAGAAAATAAACTACTTATTAGATACATTATGGCTGGGGATTCCACAGACCTGCCTATCTTCTGCTGTCACTTAGACGGTGAATCTGTGGATGTATGTAACTTGAACTGAAGTAAAAATCACAAATGAGGCAAAAAATACTGGCAATTTGTCTCTCTCAGTCAAAGACTGAGATTGGCTTTGAAGACTGAGATGTTTATGAATTGTTCATAAAGAACATATGTATACATAAAGATTTATATGTATAAATATGTATTCTGTCTGATTTTGTAAATAAACTCAGCAGCATAGACTTGAGGTAACTGTTCAGAATCTCAGAACTGTAGGGGTTGGAATAGACCTCTACAGACCATCTAGTCCAACATCCCAGCCAAAGCAGTTCCCTAGCCCAGGTTGCACAGGTAGGTATCCAGGTGGGACTTGAACGTCTCCAGAGAAGGAGACTCCACCACCTCTCTGGGCAGTCTGTGCCAGTGCTCCATCACCCTTACTGTAAAGAAGTTCCCACTCATATTTGTGCAGAACTTCCTATGATTCACTTTGTAGCCGTTTTCCCTTGTCTGTTATGTGATGACTTGCACTTTACTCTTAACTTTCAGCGATGCCACAGAAGTTTTACTGTATTGCAGCCTTTCCTAAAAAAGATCTTTAAATTCATGTTTTTTGTNTTTTTTTTTTAAGACATTTAAATTTTTTAGTATGAAAAATATTTTTTTCAAAATACTTATACAGAAATACAGAAGTACGTGGCAAAATTTGGAAGCATAGTCCCTCTGTTTTTTAATATTTTATTATTTATTCTTTTGGATAGGACTAAGCAGAAATGTTATAGCTTCTGCATCTTATTTCAGTCTTTCATCTATGTTTCAGAGACAGAAACTGAGCACAAAATTGGACTGACTTACTATGAAGTCTGGAAAATGAATGACAGATTTGTTTAGATCTGTGGTTAAAGAGCACACACACATGCAGANAGGGGTTGGAATAGACCTCTACAGACCATCTAGTCCAACATCCCAGCCAAAGCAGTTCCCTAGCCCAGGTTGCACAGGTAGGTATCCAGGTGGGACTTGAACGTCTCCAGAGAAGGAGACTCCACCACCTCTCTGGGCAGTCTGTGCCAGTGCTCCATCACCCTTACTGTAAAGAAGTTCCCACTCATATTTGTGCAGAACTTCCTATGATTCACTTTGTAGCCGTTTTCCCTTGTCTGTTATGTGATGACTTGCACTTTACTCTTAACTTTCAGCGATGCCACAGAAGTTTTACTGTATTGCAGCCTTTCCTAAAAAAGATCTTTAAATTCATGTTTTTTGTTGGTCTAGATATATTTAATGGCTTCTACTTTGCATCACAATTCAAGAACTCCGCCCAGCTAATAAAATTTCTGCCTTTCCCTTCCTTTCAATTGGCTTTCAATCACTTAAAATATTAGCAGAAGCTTTAACTTACTAAAAATTCTTCTGGGAATAATGTTAGGCAATAAAATTGCACATACAATCAGTGTAAGTTTGTTCGAAACATGGTGCATGGAAGAAGAACAATTTCTGTCTACAGGGTGCAGTGTTCCTAGTTACTGACTTATATACCAAAAAGATATCTTGTACTCATTCAAACTGGTTTCATTAACACTTTACCTCAGTGCTCACCAGTAATTAGAAAAATAACAATACGATAGAGATTAACAGGAAAAACTGAAAGCATAACTATAGCATAAAGACTTCAAACATCTGTGCAGGTGAAAAGTTCAAAAAGGGAGTGGAACTAAAGAATGTGAAAGGAAAGACAACAAAGATAATGAAGTGTAGGGATTGATTATGGGATTGATTTAATCTCTACCAGAGGAGAGGTTAAACTGACCTATCATCTTCAGTTTGAACAACAGACAGCTGAGGAGAATAAGAAACAGTTTTTTATATAGTGAGTTGCATGTGAGAGAAGATAGTGAGAGAAGATGAACAGGGGGAAAATATTAAGAAATAAAAGATGAAACTGTTTAAACAAAATTACTTAGTTAAACTAGGGAACTCACTGGTATAGAAAAAACATTTCCAAATTAAAAAAAAAATCTAAATCTAAATGAAAAAAAAATATGTTGATCTATAAAAAATGTACTAGTCAGTATTTCACTATATTGGGAAAAAATGTAGTCAGGTTGTCCAAAAATTTTTGGAAACCAACCACTTACGAGGAAGTAAGAAAGCAAGAAAATCAGAACAGTCATGACTGACTTTAAAGAGCACCAAGCAAATCCGTTTGGCTTGGGCAAGTACCATACAATTTCTATCTTATCCGAAAATGAGATGGAATTGACAGAAATTTCACAGATTTTTCCCATCAATTTCAATTAACATCACCACCTAGCTGATGCATTTGTTTAATAACCTAGAAGAAACACAGTTTAGGATATTTTAGGATACTTTAATGAAATAAAGAATGAACAACAATATAATTTTTTAATGAGAAGGAAATGTGCAAAGAAATGTGATGATATGTTGTAACTCAAACTGTTTTAGCATCAAATGATGGCAATTTGTAGCATAATTCAATGGGAGATAGTCAAAAACTAAGACTGAACACAAAGGTAACTTTAAGCCCTCTTATATCTTGTCATGGGAAGATAGCACGTAGGCCATTTTGGTGAAAATTATAATAGATCTTCAGATAAATTATTCCTGTTTATTTAGGAAGATCCACATCCTGACTAGATTACATTTAAACAGGCAACAATTTCCTTCTCAGAGTTCCAAAACGCTTTTCACTTAGCACTCGGCCTAAATGTACATTTTATGTCAGATATAGGGTGAAATAATCAATACTATTCTTCTTGTTCTTACTTTTTAGATTGTATTTTCCTTCTTTTTTATGTTCCATCAAGCATACAGAGTTGCACAATGCCAACTATTTAAGTTCCAGAGCTTTCTTTTGTTAGGCCAGTTTCTATTGAATTTCAATCTGCTAATTTCAATTCTGAACGAACTTTCACCAAGCACTCATTTTTTATTACTGTCTATTGTCATGACAGGACTTCCACAGCAGTAGTTTGCCTGAGTTACTTCTGATTATTCTCCTTTTTCTGACACTGCTCTATGATCAATCCTTGACTCACAGCAGGGATTATGAGAAGCAGATGAGTTTGGGACTGGTTAATACATATGTTTTTCAGAATTTCTTCCATAGATGAATGCTAGCAGAAAATGCGTGAGCTAACCTTTCTAGAATTTCCTCCATTCACCTACACCAAAGTGTAAAATTGGCACTCTTGTCTGATATAACTGGAAAAAAAAAGATGTGAATTGCTGATTTGCAGCATGTCTACACTTACTAAGTGAGGCTGCTTGTAGGAACAATACAATGCATCAAGTGTGTTGTTGTTTTTTTTTTGTTTGTTTGTTTGATTTTTATTTTTATTTTTTTTTTGAGAACTGTGTTTAACTTAGAAAATTGCAACTGGATAAATACCATGTAATATAAAGCAAAATTTCTGAAGTTACTCTAAAAGGTGATGATTCAAGCCTGAAAAAACACATATTCAAATAAATAAATAAATCACCAGTTCATAAATGCTTTCTAGAAGATTCAAGTGAAATTTTAATACAAAATTTTTGAGCTGACAAGCATAATTATATGAAGAAAAATAAAAATAATTATGATTGGTTATGTAATTTATCATTACTTTTTCTTAATTATCTCTATACAATGAGAAAATACATGCTTTCATGAATGTCCATAGTGTATGTCACAACAGAGCTTTTATCCTAATCCAATTCACTGATTATGAAGTTGATATTAAAATATAAAGCCTGTTCCAGAAGTAATGTTTCTCATTTTATTATGTTAGCTCAGAATATTAGAGGTAGTATGACTGTAGAGGCTGAACTTTCCCACCAATATGTTGTTGCCATGAGACAGGTGGCAGCAGAAGGGCAGCCTGACAGACTAGCACCTGGCATGGAAGTGTATATGAAGTAAAGGTGTAGAACTCAATTTCTCCATGCAGAAAAAATGACATTCATTGATATTCATTGATGCTTGCCAAACATTTATGGAGACCAAACAGTGGGTGTGAGCGCACTGAGTTGGTGGGTGGTACATTTCAGCAGTGACAACAGTATAAAAAATAGTATTTTGTAGCTGAGTACTTGCACTATGAAATTGTTTTACTGTGCTCTTTGCTCATGTTGGAGTTTCTATGGAAATAAATAAGAGGCATTAATTTTGGAGTGACCAATGTACTAATCAATAAAGTAGTCTTTAGAAATCTCAGAATGAATGTGTGCAGTACAGCAAAAGAAAAATATAATAAAACCAATAACTATACTAATCTTCTTTAGTTATTATTAATATATTAATCTAAATGTTGCAATAAGTTAGTTGAGCTTTAATTAGGCAATTAATTAGATACATTTATCATGAAATAGACTCTAATCATAAATCTTGGAATATTAATAAGTAAAAAATGATCTTTTTCCAGCTGCTGGAGATAAGATATTCAGTTGATTTTACATCCGTTGTCAGTGATCAGATTTAGTACCAGACAGAAACCTTGATCTTGTTCGAAAGGCACATGCTAAAGTGAAAACTCTTTACAAACCAACCATAAGAGAGTTTTGCTGATATTGTCTTCATGGGAAGTCACTCTTCACTTTCTGTGTATCTTACATAGATAATTTTACTCCGTGTCTTTGTTTTTCATATGAGGTTCAGATATTTCCATTCACTCTAGTGTGGAAGATAAAAAGGCTGAAAGACAGTAGTGATTTGTAAACTACATTCAAAAGTACTGTCAAAACTTGACATACAGGGCTTTTAAACTGAAAACAGCAAGCAAATGAGTTACTAATCTCAAATGTCTTTGTGTATAAGTTGACAGCTTCTGTCTGCCCCTTGCCTTTGCTTTCAGAATATTTGCCTGATGTAGATGGCAACGACCTCTCCAATAGTGCTCTTTGGCTGCTCCTCCCAAAACTGTCAGGCCCATCGCTTTTTCAGTGCCTCTCTTCTGTTTCCCATATACTGTGCAAGTGTCAGCTTGCTATGGGGAATCAGAGTAGAGGCATCTGTGCAACATGATGTGCCAGCTACATCAAGAATAAGAGAGAGAAGTGACATAGAAGGTCTGCAGTGAAACTCTGGAGGATCTTTCATTGCTGATTACATCTTAGGGATTGAGGGATCAGTCTGAATACTGTGAAGCCCAGCCAAGAGACATCCAGCTGGCTACATGTTGGCTCTGAGTATGTTCTTTTGGGCTATGTTCAATTTTTGTGGCCAGAACTTAAATGTTTTCTTTTCTTCAAACAGCTTTATTATGGAAAAGTATCCAAATCTGTAGTGCCTCACATCAACTGGGGCACACAAAACTGAAGGCTACATGAATTTTGCAGGGCGAAAACGTGAAAAAAATACCTCTAGAGGGTTTCTTCTTAGCCTTGCTGTACTGAAGACCATAGTTTCTTCATCTGTATGCTCCCAGCACAAAACAAGAATTTTAGTTTAAAAACATCCTCCCAACTACTTCATCTGAGGGTTCTACAGTGAAAAGAATTCCTTTAAGAAATAATGCTACTAATATGTAATTTATTCCAAGCAAAATTGTTAGCATCCATATAGCTACAAAGCTGCGTCCTCTAGGGAGATGCTTGTTCACTGGGGACAAGTGAAGAAAAGCATGCTCTGTGAGATACATTAGAATTCTAAATCCCTACAGATTGAGCTGAAAAATTACCTTTTGAAGCATTACTGCTATGAAAGCTATAACATATTATCTGCAAATTTGATATTGTTTAATTGAGTGCTATGCAAATGTAAATGCAGGTCTTTTTTTGTTCATAAGTATTAGGTAACCGACCTCTAAAACAAATAAAATTGTTTTTTTTATCTCTTGCTGTAATTAACGCAGACAAACAAACAAACAAAGTCAGCCCAGAGGAGTCCATAAATAGTAGTTAGGTATTTCTCACACTGAATACCTAACATCTTTGTTGTAATTAACTTCATTTATTATTATACATTTGATTTATTTCTGCTATAATTTCATATTTTAGGACGCCTACATTTTAAACACTGGAAACTTCTGCATATTAGTTTCACACATATGTGAAATAGTATTTTCTCTTTTGTCTTCTTGTTGTGCAGGAAGCTTTAAATTGCAGTAACATTTACATATAAAGTATTCTACAATTATTCCATCCAACATTCACATAAATTTGTTGTGCAGTTCAGTACATCATAGAAAGACTGTTCTTATGTATGCAAATCCATTATATATATTAAGTGCTCAATTTCTGCAGATTTCCTTAAAAGATCCATGGGATGAGGTTTATAATGAATGTGCTGGAAATGCAGTAGAGATGTAAAGGCACATAGTGATGTGAATAATTCAGAAAATGCGTTCTTGCTTTAACTGACATTTTGAATGTCATTTCAGTCATCTTATATGTAATTTTAAAAGGCTCCTCTTTCTTGAATCCTCTATTCAACAGTATAATGTCAATCATGACCTGTAGTGCAGGATGGGAGATTGCACCCATGTCAGATTGTTCTAATTTCCTCTAAGCCAAGTTCTACATCCCACAGAGGGCTAAAGTTTTTATAAATGCCAAGGTGCATATACATTCACTAATGCAAGGACATTTCTCCCATTGATTTCCCTCTGTCTCTGAGCAAGAGGGAGAGACACAGGGATGTTGGGCCATTTTTCAGCTCTTCATATGCTACCTAAGATTCCCAGTTCCAGAATTAAATTACAGAGAGAGATCTATAATATACATTCAGACACTACAATGACTCCGTTTGGGCTCTTGTTGCTAATGGCATAGACTCATTTGTGGAGATTTTCATGCAGCTTTCTTGAAAGGATCTCAGCAATCCACCACTTTTAAACAAATTACAGGCCAACAATATTCTTGCCAAAGGGGTTACTTGGCATGGAACAGGTTATTTAACCATATTTGGCTGAGAGAAAATACATAATGAGAAGAAAAGAGTAGAAGGAAGTAAAAGGCAGTAGTCTCTGAATAACAGGGAAAAAAAGTAAGCAATAATATGCATGAGCTACTTACATCTTTTAATAATGAAGCCTTTGCAATTAACAGAAGGCTTTCTTCAGGAACAAACCTGGTCATGTTAGTAGATGTAGCTTTAAAATGCTTCAGAAGAAAATAGGATTGTAAAATATTTCATTTGTATCAAGAATAAGGACTCTCTTTGGTCAAGCTCTTTATCTTGTCCATTTGGTTAGTGAATTGTAAATGGTGATGTGTTCCTCTGTTGAGCAACTGTTCTAATTCCTTCTTCCTGGCAAGATTCATTCTCCTATGATCACTTCTTTATCTTAAGCTCAGTGGTCTGATCAAGTCCCACCTCAGTGAGGGTCTAGAGACATCTTTTCTGTGTTGTCATAGGAATATCTAGCATTCTACAGTTTATCTGTTCCATCTAAGGTTTAGAAATCGAAACTATTTTGTTCTACCTGTCAACAGTCAGCTATGGTAGAAAAGCTATCAGCTCCTTCAATGACCATGATATAGAGGAAGGACAGAATCTGGTTTTGTTCATTCTTTCAAAATGGTGCCAGCTGACAGAGAACCTTCATCTTAATTTTAAGGTAACTTCCTAGCTCCTAAACCAAAACATAGTAATCTATTAAAAAATTATTAAACAACAATTATAGACACATTTTAATATTAAATTTGAAACTGATTTGTTTGCATCTTTCTAATATTTTAACAGACAGAAATATTAAAAGCTTATTTATTCATCAAGTGAACAACCACAGTCACTTATTATCTTTTACTTGCCATCTCACAATTTATCAAGTTAGAACTCAGCAAGACACAGGTCATTGTTTGGCAATGGTTAATTCCCATGTTGCTGGTGTATCACAATCTTAGTTCAGAGTTCATTTAAATTTTTATAGATAGAAAACTGCTGTATTAACTTGGGATGAATAAACAGAGAGTGAGAAATCATGTAAGGTTTGAAATGTAGACTATAGGCACATGTTTAAACCACGAAAACTGATGGACACTACCTGTATTTTTTCCTCAGTTATGTCCAGCTCCCATCAGAAGATTAAGTAAGATTATTCTTCCCAATGGTATTGCCATAAACTGAAGAAAATGTTCATTTCTCATTCTGAAGACCAAGTCTAGTGCCCCCAACAGCATTTCAGCTCCTGTGCCATTTTGGGGGGTGTGCAGATTAAGTAGGTAATCCTAGTTCAATAAGGTAGTCAATTTCTGAAAATGCAGGTAATAACTCATTCTTTTACTCATGTGCAGAATTTTATCATGTTCAAAGTCTTTTACCAGTATACCTAGATTTTAGACCTTGACCCAGTAAAGCACTTAAGCAAGTGCTTAACTGGGAAGGCAGTCCCATTAAGGTACAGAGTGTCTGAACAGACATTTACATACATAAAGCTGAACACAGAGAAAATGAAGGCAATATCTGAAATCAAGCTCTTTATGTTAAAATAGTTTTTATTAAAGCAATTATCAGTGAAATCTGACTTGCAGGACTACTCCAGGGAGCTACTAAGAAATTGGCTGCTAACATATGTTCCCAGTTAATGAAGCTAGAGCAGTACAGTTTTCAGCATTTTGGAGATGGTTTTGGGCAGTGCATTAAAACAGAATGTTGCCTATTAAAGGTGAATTATTTTAAAACTGATTGAGACTGTTTAAACCAAACAATTTTCATATAATCATAGAATGGTTTGGGTTGGAAAGGACCTTTAAGATCAACTAGTTCCAACCCCTGCTATAGGCAGGGACACCTCCCTCTAGACCAAATTGCTCAAAGTCCCATCCAGACTGGCCTTGAATGTTTCCATGGAGGGGGCATCCACAACCTTGCTGAGCAATCTGTTTCAGCATCTCACCATCCTCACAGTAGAGAAATTCTTCCTAATATCTACTCTAAATCTACCCTCTTCCAGTTTAAAGCCATTTCCCCTCATCCTGTCACCACATGCCCTAGTAAAAAGTCCCTCCCCAGCTTTCCTGTATGCCCCCTTCAGGTACTGGAAGGTTGCTATCAGGTCTCCTCACAACTTTCTTTTTAGCATGCAGAAGAGCCCCAGCTCTC
The DNA here is from genome assembly GCA_013399175.1 of Odontophorus gujanensis. Taxonomy (NCBI): domain Eukaryota; kingdom Metazoa; phylum Chordata; class Aves; order Galliformes; family Odontophoridae; genus Odontophorus; species Odontophorus gujanensis. The sequence goes on along the minus strand of VXAB01013089.1, from coordinate 238,791 downwards.
TCAGCCTGTTGTCATGGGGAAGATACTCCAGCCCTCTTATTATCTTCATGGCCCTCCCTCTGGACCCGCTTCAACAACTTGTTTTGGGAGCCCCAGATGTTTAGAGTAGAGGGGCAGAATCACCTCCCTTGACCTACTGGTCACACTTCTTTTGATGCAACCCAGGATACAGTTGGCCTTCTGGATTGCAAGTGCACACTGCCACCTCATGTTGAATCTTTCATCAGCTGACACCCTCAAATCCTTCTCCTCAGGGCTGCTCTGAAGTCCAGTACGTATCTGTCTTTGGGATTATGGAGAATAGATTTCATTAAATCTATTAAGGTTTTTTACTGCTATTTAAAGTTAAAAACAGAAAATAAAAACACCACCACCAACAACAACAAAAAAAAAACAGTCGAATGAAATTTTGCAGTGTAGAGAGTGAAAAATGACAAACTCTTGTAAATGCTGTCTGTTTTGCATATCAAATGTGGAAGAATCAAGTCCAAGAAATATCACTGCCTAATTGGCAAGGTGGCTTTCCATACAGGAGGCTGGGGACCTTTGACACTCATATTCGCAATTTAACTCAGTCTATCACATTGAAATATTTTACCTCCTGTTCTCAAACTCAAAGCAGATATTTAAACAAATTTCTTTTTATTGCAGAAAAACAAATACATTTAAATCTTCTACAACTGATGTAAAATTGGACCATCATCCTCCAGACAACATTAAACTCTTGCAAAATTATCAGTCACTAATGCAATAAACATAATTGTACCATAGGAAGGAGAAAAACATACTTAAGTACATTTTAGGCAGAGGCAAGTGACTTCTGTCTGCACTTTTTGCTGGCCAGAAGCCAGGTAGATGTGATTAGCATAGTATTGTGCCAGAACATGTGCTAATATTGCCTGCTGACTGTGAAGGCTGTTACATGGGCTTCATTCCATGCTAACAATGCTTGTATAGCTTCCAGTTACATCTGTGTTAGTGTTCTAGTTCAGAGCATGAATGTAGTCCTTAAAAGAGTGCCCTGTGCATCTCTTGTTCGTTGTGCTTTCTATCATATCCATTAACTGTCAACAGAATAGGTACTAAAATCTACTTCCACTGACGCAGCTCTCATCTTGTGGCCTCTCCTGAGTTCAAGGCTAAGAACAAAAATTATGTTATTGTTATACTGTTCCACACCCTGTTCTATGTCTAGCTACCCTGTGTGTTGTATTTGGGACTTCAAAACTAGCAGTAAACTTTTCCCTCTTCTTGACTGCATAGGCTGTGGTGTAAATATGTTTTGAGCAAACAGGAAAAAAAAAACCAAAAAAAAAACGTAGAAGGATGGAGGGAAAGAAAGCAATGAATTGTGTGTCTTTGATTATGATACTCAATGTCAACTTCAATTGATGCTGCAGTGGCTTCTGCTAACAAGAGTGAGCACTTGCAGATGCAACAGCATCTGGAATCCACATACCACAAGACAAAGTGAGCCCAGTTAGTCTGTGCAGGATTGTTTTTTTACTGATGCTATTTTTTTTCCCCAGTGGAGGGCTTGGGTATACTTAGGCATATTATCTGGAAGATTTCTTTTCTCTGAAAAAGAAAACATCAAACAAAAGCCAGTTTAAAAAAAGAAGAGTTATCAGTCTAACAGCTGTACATCCACAAGAACACACGAGAAAGGAGAATTAAAAATAGATCTCTTCTAAAAGACTATTTCATTGCATTGGAAAAACACAAACATGATAAAAATTTCCATTTTGTCAAGTACAAATTGCATGATTTTTTTTCCTCCAGAGACTTGATGCAATCATTTGTTAACAACTATTTTAAAATGGCTTAAAGCACATGAAATATGAAAGCTTTCATAGTAAGAAAATCAAGTACTATTGCAAAAGGGAAGTAAGTAGACAGACTTATTTTTGATGTTCTTATTAAACAAGCATAACCTTTTTTTACAAGCTGTTTTACTGAGATCACTAAATTGCTTGGAGGCAAACATAAAATGTGGTTAGAGTGAACACAGACAAACCTATCCCCGTCTTTCCACTCTTATTTTCTAGTACCCTTATGACTTACCAGATATTCTTAAATCTTGTTCATAATAGACATCTCACAAATGACAGTTTTTGAAATGACAATTTCACTAAACTGTGAAGCAACTGTGTATTGGTGGTGGGTAGAAAATATGTCACTTATTTTATCAGTTGTTAAAAAAAAAATTACATATTTTGTGTAGCTTAGGAAATCTTAAGGAATATCAGCAAACTTGAAGTAGAACTCATGTTAAATTATTTCTGTTTAAACTACTTAAGTAACACTTTAAGAACATATATAAATGCCAACTTGAATGGATGATTTTCTTAAGAATTTGAGTGCCTAATTATGTAAAGCTATATTTTTGTAAAGAACAAAACTGAAATAAAAAAAATATTTTTATCAACACCACTATAGCTTCAACAAGTTGTCACCATCTGTTGAAAATTTGAGATTTTGAATTGTCATAAGTAAGCTAAGATCAAGGACTCTGCCAATGGGCTGATTAAATTACAGATGAGGGCTGTTTCGAAAGTGTGCCACTTATCTGATTATGTTGGCCCATGACATTAGAGGCAGATGCTGGTGGTATAACCATGGAGGACGAACTTTCCCACCAATATTCTGCTACATTTTGTTGCTGTGTGACAGCTGGCAGCAGAGGGACTGTCTGACAGAATGGTATCTGACATGGAAGTGTGTATGAAAAAACGATGTAGAACTGAATTCTTTCACATGGAACAATGACACCTATTGACATTCACTGATACTTGCTGAACATTTATGGAGCCTAAACAGTGTATGTGTACACAGGTTGGTAGTGTGTTTCCGCAGTGGTGACAGTGAGAATGTGTCACCTCCACTTGTACAAGATTTTTTCATACAGGTTCTTGTTCATCACTGGTGAAAATGCAGAGCTGACGGCAATGACTATATTGAAAAATAGTGTTTTGTAGTTGAGAATGTTCTCTATCAAACAGTGTTATTGTGCCCTTTGCATCTGTTGTAGTTTCCACGGAAATCAATAGGAGGCATTACTTTTGGAGTGACCATTACTTTTGGAGTGTATATACCTGCTTTATTAAAGGTAATGTATAATAATACACAACTACAGAACTTGCTGACACTATTGATGACGTTATAGTATCCCTGCCCACAGCAGTATTCTGGAACTATTTATCCTTTCAACCCGAACCATTCTGTAGTTCTATGATTAATATGTACTGCATTGCAGTTTGATTACTGCAGTAAAACTAGGTTTCTTCCTTTTCAATTAGAATCTCACACAAAGACCTAAACATCTCAAGAAAGCTGAGTGTTTTCTTTCTTTATTTATTTTTTAAGCTTTAGCAATTTCAGTCCTCCACATGGCTTAGGATTTTTTTTTTTAAATTGTACTGTAAACAGCATTGTTTTTAAAATGTCAGCAAGGATATTTTTCCCTGGGCATCTTATAGTGATCTTACTTGAAGATCACTCTTATAACATGGAAACATTTTATCAGAAACCTAGAGAAATCTTGGGATGCACCAAAAGTCCGCACTCACTCTTAGGAATGCTTCACACTGAAGAGAATTATACCACAGCCCAAAACCAATTGACAGAGCAACAGAAGGTGAAGCAGATGCAATGGAAGAAAAATGAACAGGTGTCTGGCACTAAGAGAGGCAGGAGTTGGTTTCCTTCTCTGTCTGTTGTCTAGAAGAGATAATGGCAATACACAATCCTGCCAAGAATGTGTTGTTTACACAGTGTATATACACCCACCTGCTCCATTTGAAAATGAGTTTATTGAACTCACCTGACTGAAAAGAACAGAAAAAGGATTGATGAGTTTTTGTATTGTGCCTGTTGAACTGACAAAGAACTTTACAGAAAATTAATAAAATCCACATGAAGAAATATCAGTGTCCTTACAATTTAAATGGGGTTTTTGCATTGCTGGCTCAGTCTCTTGTATTCCTTAGTTTGGTTATGAATATACATGTCTCATAAAACTGTTGCACAGATTATCTTTATTTTCATGCTTTCTATTTTCTGTGAACAAAGCGTTCAAAAGAGAAAATAAAAAAAAATATTTTCAGTGTATTTAGTGTCATGAGATATGAAGCATAGGAGTCACAGTAGCATAGGCTTTGGAAGGAACCTATGCAGATAATCTAGTCCTTCTGCTAAAGCAGATTCCCCACAGTAGATTGCACAGGAAAGCTTGCAGGCAGGTTTGGAATATCTCCAGAGACAGAGCCACGAGATCTCTGGACAACTTGTTTCAATGCTCTGTTGCTCTCAAAGTAAACTCATTTTTAATCCATTATCACTACAGTGAGTTATGTTGAGAGAAATACATCATTAAAAAAAAACTGTATAAGTTAGAGAAGTTAAAGATTAGATAGAAAGATAGGGTCATGTCTTGCCTATGATGGGGGGAAGCTGTAACTAGGTTTGCAAATCCCTTCAGTCAGATGAATTAATGTCAACTGTTCTTAACATGGTATAATTTTGTAGAAGGGAGAATGGTGTAAGCACCCATTGAAAACATGAGCACATAATCAACTGAACATTCACCAGACAAACACAAGGCAGATAAATTAGCTGATCACTGAGCTAGCCATATCAAGACTTCAGTGTGGGTTAGTGTAAGTTCCCAAATCAGTCACCAATGTTATAGAATTAAAGATAACAAGCCCATGTTCTATATTGTGAAAGTTCATATTATTACAATCTAGGTTTACGCAAAATCATTAAAATTAAACAGAGTAACACACTAATTCAGAGTATTCAGTTCTTGGTTCCAGCATCATCTGGGTTTCTTGTAATAAAACCATATAGAGTAACTTGGTTGCAACTGGACTGGTAACTGGTTCAAAATACCACAAAGTCGGAGCTCCACCCTTCTATTTTCCCAAGGGAGCTGCTCATTCCTAGTGGGCACTTTTTATCTTGTCAAACTTGGATAAGCTTTTCTAATGCTGGTGTAGATGGGTTGCCCATCAAAAATTGAAATTTCTCAATTCCAGACCCTAGACTAGGAGGAGGGGGCATCATTCTATTTGGTTTGGCTTCTAACACTGTTGCCAAATTATATGTCTATTCTGCATCAATTGGAGACAAACATATTTTTTTGTGCACTTTCTGACAATTGATTTACAGTTGAGGTCTCAATGAACACTGTGTCTTCACTTTTCAAGAAGTTAAGGTCTTCAGAACAATATGTAGCATGTTAAGAACCAGGTGTCTCCTTGATCATTGATGATTAAGAAAAAACAGGCCCCCAGTATGCCCGAAAAAGAGAACTCTATCACAGCTGATCAGAAGTACCCTCTGTACCTATTCCATTTGAGTTTCTTGAGCTACCATACTATACTGGATTTTTGCCTTCTCAACTGCTGTGTACAGCACTGTTTGTGTAACAACCTGTGGGGCCCCTCCACTTTGGCCATAATCAGTGAACTTTGTTTTGATCAATGGTCTCATCAGTACTTCCTTGTTCTCAGATTAAAGTATCTCCTGACTCATTTCTAACTGCTTAATCAGGTATAGAGGTTCCAAAACGAGCTTCTGTTTATCAGTTGATTTAACCAAACTCAAGAACTCTAGTTGACTTTATTCTAGTTTAAACTGCAGATTTTTTTCCCAGTGTAGTACATCAGACAAAGCCACGTGAAGTCATTCATCTCACATTCTGCATTTCATTGATCTTGTAACACTTTCACTAAGTCCTGTAGGGACCTATTTATTTCCCCATCTACTTTTCTGCTGAAATAGCTTACTTTTTGAGCTTCCACCAGCACCATAATTAATATAACAGTAGTGAGGGAACTGGCGGAGGTGATAGTTGAGCTGCTTTCCATCATCTGTCAGTGCCCCTGGTTGACTGTTCTGGTCCCAGAAGACTTGAGGCTTGTCAGTGTGGCTCCCATCTACAAGAAGGGTCATTAGGAGGATCTGGGAACTACAGGACTATTAGCCTGACCTCGGTGCCAGGGAAGCTTATTGTCTTGAGGGAGATCATTGTCTTAAGGGAGATCATGTAGCATGAGAAGGACAACTGGAAATCAGACCTAGCCAGCATGGGTTCATGAAGAGCAGGCCCTACTTGACTAACCTGATCTCCTTCCATGATCTAGTGACCCATCTGGTGGATGAGGGAAAGGCTTTTGATGTAGTCTAGCTAGATTTCATCAAAGCTTTTGACACTGTCTCCCACAGTATTCTGCAGAAGCTGGCAGGCCATGGCTTGGACAGATACCCTCTTTATGATGTAAAGAACTGGCTGGAGGGCCAAACCCAGAGAATGGTGGTGAATAGAGTTAAGTTCAGCTAATGACTGGTCACGAATGTTGTCCCCAGGGGTTAGTACTGGGACTTGTCCTCTTCAGTATCTTTATTGATGATCTGGATGAGGGCATTGAGTGCATCCTCAGTAAGTTTGCAGATGACACCAAGTTGGCTGGAAGTGTCAATCTGCCTGGGGTTGGCAAAGCTCTACAGAGGGATCTGAACAGGCTGGGCTGAAGCCAATGGGATAGGGTTCATTCAAGCTACAGGTTTGGAGCAGAATGGCTGGAAGACTGTGCAGAGGAAATGGACCTGGGGGTATTGGTCAATGCTTGGCTGAACATGAACCAGCAGTGTGCTCAGGTGATCAGAAAGGCCAATGGCATCAGAAATAGTTGTCCCCATGTACTCAGCACTGTTGAGGCTGCACCTCAAGTACTACATTCAGTTTTGGGTTCCTCACTGCAAGAAAGACATCAAGGCCCTGGAGCGTGTCCAGAGAAGGGCAATGAAGCTGATAAGTGGTTTGGAGCAGAGGCCTTATGAGGAACAGCAGAGGAAGGTGGGTTTGTTCAGTCTGGGGAAGAGGAGGAACAGGGGAAACCTTATCAGTTTCTATAACTACCTGAAGGGAGGTTGTAGTGAGATGGGGGTTGGCCTTTTTTCTCTTGTAACTAGTGATAAGACAAGAGGGAATGGATTTAAGTTGTGCCAGGGAAGATTCAGACTGGATGTTAGGAGAAAATACTTCTCCAGAAGAGTGGTCAGGCACTGGAATGGGCTGTGCAGGGTGGTGGTGGAGTCACCGACCCTGGAGGTATTCAAGGAACATTTAGATACTGTGTTGAGGGACATGGTTCACTGAGAACTATTGGTGATAGGCAGGTGGTTGGACTGGATTATCTTGTGGATCTTTTCCAATCTTGGTTGTTCTATGATTCTGTGATTCTATGGCTTTTTCCTTTCCCAGCCACATTCTCTGCTCCTTAGCAAGAGTTGTAATTCTTTCAGTTATAGTATTGGGATCATGCCAATTTTTGTGAGCCCAAGTCACTCATAGTGGAAAAGGTCACGCATTATACTTTTTCAAAGTTTCTCAATAACAATATAGCAATAAATCACTGACATTTCACAGGCAGCCATGCTTTGCCACTCTTTCTCATATATTTCTGTTATATAGCTGAGAGGTCACTTCCCAGCACTTCCTGCTTGCTCTTACTATGTGGAGTGTCAATATCCCTTGTATCTCTCTTTTCTGATAACATTCCTAGCATATAGGTGTGAAGCTGAGAAAACTGACAAAGTAACTTGACATGCCAATGAGTTATGTCAAGCAGGTATTCCCTTTTTTACAGCACGGGGTGCATGAGGGATAGCTCCACCAAACAAGCACAGTGAAAAGAGAAATGACTATAGATTTAAAGACATAGCATATAGGCATTCATTACACTCCAAGAAAACAGGCTGAAATTCCAAGTAATAATTAACATACTGTTCCACATTCCTGAGCATGCATTCTAAATACATAGTGGTGGTCTCTGGTGGTCATGGGATGGGTCATGGGTGGCTGACTAGTAATCATCCTCACTGTGAATTTCCAACCTTTTAAGGGAGGGATAGCCCAAACCAGCTTCTACTGGTATTTCATTGACCTGAGGCACCTGTTTTGTTGCCTTATCTTCAACAACAGGACATCTATTCTACTTTCTTATCTTCATTTGATAACAAGTTCCATGGCTTCCTCCACATTCTGTTCTTAAGCTTAGATTTACGCAAGCCTCCTGTCCTTCAGCTTATATATGTTCAAGTTACGTGAAAGACTGTTTTCACAGTATAGAAAATCTCTTCTCATGGTTCAGCTGAGAGGTAGACTCTGAACATTTCAACACTGAGGGGATCTTACTGATTACATCAAATAAAATACGTCGTGTCTCACTTGTGAAGAGAGGGAGAAGTGACCAGATTCAAAAATCGCTTCAGTTAGATTAAGGTGAAACAACTCTCAAGAGTGAAACAGGATTATCAATTTTAATGAGAATTTGTGTACTACGATTATCTCTACACATATTGGCACTCTTACATTTATGTCTATCTAAGCTATGCGACTCAACTAAGTGACTTTAAAATAAATTTGAATAAGCCTTAACAGTTTTACAGGGCAATGTCATGGTTTTTGATTTTTGTTATTAATAGTCCACGTCATAACATCATGTAAGGCACTGGCAGTTAAAAAGTTAATGCTCCAGTTTCCTGGACTGCTGAATTTCCGGGTACATGGTTCTCAGAAGAGAAGAAGAACTACATACTCCATTGGACTTTGTGTTCCCAATTTCCACTCAGAGGGAAAGAAAAAATTGCTCATAAGTCCCAAGGCTTCTCTCTTGCTGCTCATCTGCAGTGGGAGCTCCCTAGTCATCTCACCTTCAACTTTAGAGTAAGGTCTTCCATTTCAGACACTCTCTCTCACTTTATTTGATTTATTAGCTTCAATTATTTTTTTTATCGTGTGTGTGTGTGTGTGTTATTTCACATTCCACTTTCTTATTTAGTAAATTAGTTTTCCTCCTTAGATTGTGGCCACTATTTAGCTTTTATGGCCATCTCTCTACCCTTTCTCTTTACCCCCTTTGCCTTTCCTGGGGCATGGGTCCATGGGAAATGTGAGAATAAAACTGATCTATTTCTCACTGCTAATGATGATCTCTTTCTTTTCTCAAACAAAAAAAAGTTTAAATTTTTAAACAAGAAGTTGTTTTGAAAGGAAAAATGAAGCTTAAAAAAATTGTTGGTAAAGATTTTGAAAACTTAAAATTAGATAAAATTGAACAGGCAAATCTGAAAAAATATATCATTCATTGGTGAGATCTTGTAAAAAAAAGTTCCAAAACATTTCCTACATGATCATCTAATAAGATGAGTTGACGTTTCACTTTTTCTATGTTTATTTCTTCACTTAGATATATCACGGCTAGTCCTCCCATAATTGTGTCTTCTACTAGAATTTAGACCTGATGTATTTATCAAATTCTATGGTGATACTGTGTTTAAAATTGGTTGAAAACATTTGTTACCCATTATTCAAGAACTTATTTGCAACAATAAAAGTATTTTCATAATTCATTATATATTTTGACTTGGTTTAAATATAAGTGCATATGAATGCTTATATCTTTTCCAAATAAAAATATTCCTGTCTTCTGATATAAATATTTGAAGATAAGAATATGATTTTCATATTTTACAGAAAACAAAAGTTTTCATTGTAATTTCATACTGAAATGATGATAAAGCCAACTGCTTCAAAAGCTAAGCTTACTTGTATTTCTTTATATCTTCCCTATGCAGTGGAAATGTGTGATTTTTTCATATCCATCATGTTTAGCAGAATTATTCTTATAGGAATCCCTCAGTTCTTTAACTTCTGGTGAAAATTTTCCCTCTGAACTGATGGAGTCATTTGGAATGTCAGTTGTTTTTATTCTCAACTGCCAGGGTCATTTATAGTTTATTAATTGTGTCATATATATAAATCCACACATCGAGTTTCTGGCAGGGCAATCAAAATACCAGGATCAGGTAAAGGTTCTAAAACAGGACTGATTGCAGTTCATCATCTACCACCATTAATATTCTGGAATATATGTGAATAAAACTAGTGGAAAAAAGCTGAGCTCTCAATTTAAAGTATCATAAACTGGCACTGCACTGTCTAAATTATGATTGATAGACAATATCGACATAGTTAGTGTAATATAGTAATTCTGTATGAAAAATAGGGGTCTTCCATGAGTCACACCCAAAGCAGATTTCACAATTCGTAAGACTGAGGCAAGGTTTCAATAGTTGGAGGTGTGCACATACTTTGGATTTTGTTTTGATGGATCTTGTGTCTTTTATATATATCAGATTCTTCATGAAGCCAGCAACAATCAGAATATCCCAGCTCCGCTGATTAACATGTGAACTGCATCTCCCCTTGCTGTATTACTCAAATTTTCCTGTCATTAAGCTTAGTCTAAATTTAAATTTACTAGCAGTGTCTTTGGATTTATAATAACTTAAATGAGGCTATAATTTGGTCTATTAACTTTGTACAGCTGACTACCAAGATATTTTTCTTTTCTGAGTCAAAAATTCATGCTACTTCTCTAAATGAAATTTCAACATCCACTAACTGTCTAAAATATATTTAACTCTTTAAATGCTAGCAAATATTTTGATAAATTCTTTCTTTTTTTTCCTTCAGAAGTAACAAGTAATACTGGATCTTCCAGAAATAAAATACTATGGAATGATAAAATCTGATCTTTAAATAGTTTTCCTAAAATATGTGAGACAAAACAATAGTCCCAATTGCTGTCATGCAGTTAGAATTGTTTAATGAACTACTTTTAACATGTAACTTACATGGTAGCATAAACTATTTATTAAAAAAATAATAACTACCACAAAAAAGCAGTAAATAAGTATACTGAGGGCAATATTTTACTTTGAAATAAATATAGTACAGCAGCACATTTTCCTTTGACATTTCAGTAGTCTAATGTATTTATAGTACACAGTACTGGCAAGTTGAACACATTATGTTTATTATATTTTAGCTATTTTAATGGCAGTTTTTCTAAGTTTTTGTTGTTGTTGCTCTTCGGTTTTGAGTTCATTTTGTGGAAAAGATTAGAAAAAAAACCACACTTGTTCTCTTTCTTAACCCGCTGCCCCCCGCCCCACCTCCCTAACCTCTCAAAGAATCTCTTTTAATCTATTTTTCCTTAGAAAATAAAAAGTAACAACTGCATTTTCACATCACATAATCACCAAGAAATACAAAGCTGTGACAACCAATATAAATGAACAATAAAACAAGAAGTAGTGGAGAATGTTCAAATCCTTTTGACTTACAGACCATCAAGAGCAACAGTGAGTCACACAGTGTTTGCTTCTGTTTCTGATGCTACCAAGTGGAAACAACATAGGATTAGTGTTTCCCTGATTGCAAAATAAGTGTCATGGTTTTATGATTTTTGATATTTGTATTCCACATCATAACATCATGTAGTGCATTGGGAGTTAAAGAGTTAATGCTGCAGCTCTGTGGATCATCAATAGTTCTGGGTATACCTGTCTCAGAAGAGAAGAAGGACTACGTACTTCAGAGAACTTTGCATTACTTTGCATTTTTTCATTTTCCACTCAAGAGTGAAAGATAAAAACTGTTTTGTGTGTCACGAGACACAACCTCTTCCCTTTAGGATCAACCCAGTAGTAGGTGCTCTCTAGCAGTCTTGCCTTCAGTATTTAGTGTAAGGCCTTCGGTTTATTGGACACTGTCTCTTGGTCATTTTATTTTATTTTTTTTTGCTTCAATTCTGATTATATTGTATTATATTGTGTTATTTTGCATTCCAGTATCTTATTTAGTTAATTAGCTTTTCTTAGTTCGTTGCCACTGTTTGTTTTTTTTTCGGCCCATCTCCCTTTTCCTTTTTTCCATTTTCCCTTTCCCCCTTTCCCTTCCCAGAGGCATGGGTCCATCCCAATTGTCACAGAACTGGGTTGAACCAGCCCGTAAACCACTGACAATAAGAAACAAGACAGATAACTGAAAAACCAAAGTCCAGCTATAACAGACTTTCTACTGACAGCTGTTACTCACCTAAAAAGCTTAATTCACTTACCTAAACTCATAGGTTCAACAGGAGCTGAAGATAGTCAGCGCTTATTTATTTCTTATCTCCTTGTGAAGGGAACCCACTGAATTTTACTTAACCTAGAGAATCCATACATCTGCCAGAAGTAAAACTGGATGGAGATTCAAGGATTTTATCTTCTAAGTTCTACGTTGTGTTGAAAGTGATAATATTCACGTCCAAGACTGTTTCTCTTTTCATCTCCCACCACATTTATCTTTCACCTCTTTCTAATTTTTCATAGAATATAATAACAATTTCATTTTGCCGTTTTTACTAAATTTAGGAAAAAATCTCTTCTCCTTCCCCTTCCTAAATGAAGATGTTTATTTTTTCTGATTAAGCATAAAGCTAACAGTTGTCATATTATGGGAATCAGGAAGTTGTAGCCTAAATGATAATACCAGTTTGCTGCATCAGCTAGTCAGGAATGTGATCATGAAGTCGTAGACTTAGAATAGGAAAGATCAGAGAAGGAAAGTGCTGCTGTTAGACAAGTGGCATAAATTAGTATGGAAGATTAGTCAGTGATTAATATGTTTCAAGAGTTGTTTTTATACTGTTATAATTATAGATATATACTTATCTTCCCTTCCTGGCTTGTCTCTATTTATGGGTTGTAATAAAATGAGAAGGAAAAGAGAGAAATGGATTTATCAGAATGTTGATTGTTCAATCAAGCTTAATACAGGA
>VXAB01013089.1:212138-225519 GCA_013399175.1 Odontophorus gujanensis | reverse complement strand
CAGCTCTGTGGATCATCAATAGTTCTGGGTATACCTGTCTCAGAAGAGAAGAAGGACTACGTACTTCAGAGAACTTTGCATTACTTTGCATTTTTTCATTTTCCACTCAAGAGTGAAAGATAAAAACTGTTTTGTGTGTCACGAGACACAACCTCTTCCCTTTAGGATCAACCCAGTAGTAGGTGCTCTCTAGCAGTCTTGCCTTCAGTATTTAGTGTAAGGCCTTCGGTTTATTGGACACTGTCTCTTGGTCATTTTATTTTATTTTTTTTTGCTTCAATTCTGATTATATTGTATTATATTGTGTTATTTTGCATTCCAGTATCTTATTTAGTTAATTAGCTTTTCTTAGTTCGTTGCCACTGTTTGTTTTTTTTTCGGCCCATCTCCCTTTTCCTTTTTTCCATTTTCCCTTTCCCCCTTTCCCTTCCCAGAGGCATGGGTCCATCCCAATCGTCACAGAACTGGGTTGAACCAGCCCGTAAACCACTGACAATAAGAAACAAGACAGATAACTGAAAAACCAAAGTCCAGCTATAACAGACTTTCTACTGACAGCTGTTACTCACCTAAAAAGCTTAATTCACTTACCTAAACTCATAGGTTCAACAGGAGCTGAAGATAGTCAGCGCTTATTTATTTCTTATCTCCTTGTGAAGGGAACCCACTGAATTTTACTTAACCTAGAGAATCCATACATCTGCCAGAAGTAAAACTGGATGGAGATTCAAGGATTTTATCTTCTAAGTTCTACGTTGTGTTGAAAGTGATAATATTCACGTCCAAGACTGTTTCTCTTTTCATCTCCCACCACATTTATCTTTCATCTCTTTCTAATTTTTCATAGAATATAATAACAATTTCATTTTGCCGTTTTTACTAAATTTAGGAAAAAATCTCTTCTCCTTCCCCTTCCTAAATGAAGATGTTTATTTTTTCTGATTAAGCATAAAGCTAACAGTTGTCATATTATGGGAATCAGGAAGTTGTAGCCTAAATGATAATACCAGTTTGCTGCATCAGCTAGTCAGGAATGTGATCATGAAGTCGTAGACTTAGAATAGGAAAGATCAGAGAAGGAAAGTGCTGCTGTTAGACAAGTGGCATAAATTAGTATGGAAGATTAGTCAGTGATTAATATGTTTCAAGAGTTGTTTTTATACTGTTATAATTATAGATATATACTTATCTTCCCTTCCTGGCTTGTCTCTATTTATGGGTTGTAATAAAATGAGAAGGAAAAGAGAGAAATGGATTTATCAGAATGTTGATTGTTCAATCAAGCTTAATACAGGATAAAATTCCAAACATCAGGGAAAAAAAAAAGGGGGGGGGGGGGGGGGGGGGAGGGAGGGGGGGAAGAAACAAAAAAAAAAAANTTGCAGAAAGACAGTAAGGCAGGGATAGATGGAAATTTTAAGACACAGCTAGAAATCCCATCTCATTGTCAAGGAAGACAACACTGGAAGAAAAAGTAATACACCTAGACTGAGACAGTGATGTGGTAGATGAAGGAGAAAATCACAGTACACTGAAATAAGGTTCAGTATTTTTGGACCCTTCACTGGCATGACAGTGAGGAGTAAACAGGCGAGAAGAGTGCAGACTGTGGGACAGGGCACATTTCATGGGGGGGGGGGGGGGGGGGGGGGAAAGGAAGGAGGGAGCAACACAGAAAAGTCAAATTATTTTACAGAAATTAATTCATCCACCATGTTTTTTAAGGGCCATTATAACACCAGCTATTCTTCCATCTGAAGTGACAAATACAGTAACGGTAATAATAGCGTTCTCCTGTCTAACCATCATGTAAGGCTCTGCTGTTACTAACGTATGTTATCTTTGTTATTTACCTACATAAGCATTGTTATGAAAGGAGAGCAGGGAGGCTGAGCCATCAAGAAAAGGTGGGAACCAGTCCAGCACATGACAGTGAAGGTTTATATTGTGCTCAATTAACAAGCATGCTTAAACAGAAATGAATGCAACCTTGCATCAATTCCATACTGATTCAAAAGTTCCCAGTGATTTAGAAAGATACTGAGGTTAAACTGAGGATAGATACCTGCTGTATAATGCATGCTACTAATTGCAAGCCAGACTACAGATTATTTCATATCAGAAAGATCGTAACTGAAATAAATAATTTCCACATTTTGAACAGCTATAATCAACTAATTAGATGTAAATTACCTCTCTATATGCTTCTCCCTGTACTTTCCCCTTAGCAGAACTAGTGCACTGATAAACTGAGTTTGATCATCTTTAAAGAAATAATCTTATCTCCATTTTTTTTTAATCCATACTATGGTCAAATGAATACACAAAGTTATGAATATTCTCCCAGAACTGCAGAATGGCTTAGCACATTATTGTTATTGCCCAATTCATTTATTCTTAATACAATACAGGTGGAGAGGGTGAGTGTTGTTTAGTTCAATCCCCTGCTCTGATCAGGGTCATTAGATGAATTTTCCCAGGGCTGTGCCCAGAGGTGTTTTCCAAGGATGGAGATTACATAGCTTCTCTAGGTAACCATCTATAAAAATCTCCCTGAGAATTGCCTGAGTTTTTTTTCTTTTGGAGCTTCTGCTCATTGTCCCTTTTCAGATCACAATGAACCTTCTGTCTCCATCTTCTCAATATTTTCATATTAGATAGATACCTGTAGACATTAATCAGATCTCCTTTTATCATTTCTTGTTAAGGATGAATGAAACCAATTGCCTCAACCTCTTTTACAAGCCACGTGCTTCAACCCTTTGGTCATTCTACCATGTCAGTATCTTCCATAAGGGAGGCCCAAACTAAGGCTAGATGAAAAGTAATTGTCTCCAGAGTATTATATAGATTCAGTATAGTGCACCAAGGAAGTAGTTTCATTATAAGATAAAGTATCATTGTGGGAGTTCTGTGAAACACATTCAAAATGTTCAAGTTTGAGGAAAAAGAGAAATAAGAAAAAGCAAGAAGTATTTTATTTGCCACTGCATGCACTACTTATTATAGCATATCCAATTCTTAGTGTTCCACTCAGGCCTCTTCATTCCCATTTCAAGTGTGTTAAGATAAAACTTAAAAAAAAAAACAAAATTGTACAGAGGACAAAAATGATTATCAGTTGTATAGGAAAAAAAAAAAAGCATTTCAGTTCTAGAAATTCATCAGATGTAAGAACTTTATAAATAGATTTTTAAAATTCTTGTTATTGTCTTTATACACAGTGTTAAAACATGCATACTTTTACCCAGATAATTTCCTGGACATGCAGTTTCTTCTACAGTCAATTATTTTTCATGTTAGGTGCTGATTTGTAACATCTCATTAGGAATCTGCAATTTAACATCAAATTTCCTAGTGTTTTCTCACAGAAGACCACTAGGCTACTTTGACATGGCTGCATAGCAGTCACATCAACCCACTGATGTGATGAGTCTTTTGAGAACTGCTTTCATCTCTGCATTTTTTGTTCCCGATTATAAGTGGGAGTACAAAGGAGTGAAATAGGAGTTAGTAATCCACACTTGCTGTCACCAGGTACTGTAACTTACTCTTAGATTACTGCTTTGAGTTCTGCACCTTCTTTCTGATAGTTTATTTTTCTTTCTTCTATATTTCATAAATAGTCCGTGAATGAACTCTAATATCTGTCATAAAAGCTCGAGTCAAATGTATATTGAGAAGAACTAAAATGAGTAACTTCTCTTCCACCCTGTTTGACTTCTCTACAGCTGGTGAAAAGCTGGTTGGGTCTGGAATAAATCATTTTCATATGTTTCAAACCTTCACAAGATTTTGACATCTGTGGTGAAAGAAATATCAAAATTAAACAAACCAAAACAAACTTAAACCCCAGCTGCAGATTTTTCAGATAGCTTTTTTTCTGTGGAGTGTCAAATTTGCTACCTCAAAGTCCAATTAGAGTTCATTTTCTACCCAGCCCTGCAGCTGGGAGAAGCTGAGTGAATTTGCCAAACAGTTAATGAAGATTTTCACTGAAATAAACGTTGTTTAAACATATATTTCAGTGACTTTATGTGCTATTGCAAAGATAAGTTCGGATTCCAGTTTTTTAGAGGTTCAGTGTTCACTGATTTTGTGGCCTCTTATATGTACCTAAAAAGGTTCGTTGGGTTAGAAATGAGTGACATTTTTGAGTGGGTGATCTGTTTTTCCTGATGCTATTTAAATGACAGAAAGAAGCTCTGAGACCAGAATAAAGTCAGAAATTATTGGTTAGTGTAAAATGCATGCTGGAAAAAGGACAAGAGCCATGTTCTTTTAATTTTGGATGAACTGAGGTACTATATGTTTTTACTGTGTAACTCTGCAAGGTAAATTACATTAAATATGTGAATATAGTAAGGAGAGAAATAGGAGTAGCTGTGAGACAGAGGGTGTGTCCAATCTGAGTTTTATGTACTTCTTGCATAAGAGGAGAGGAAGACTTTTACAGCTGAAATAAGTGATGAATATACTAGATACCAATTAAAATTAAGCTGGCCTTTTCTGAGCTGGTATGAAATCAGAAATATGCAAAGATACTCTGAACTTAGAATGTCTAAGTCAAGAAGGAGTTTGCACTGATACAGTTGAGGAAATTGAATTGTTTCTTCTGAAAAGCATTTCTGTTGATACTCTTGCAAAAAATATTAGGCTGCGTGCCCTAATACAGCTCCTACTTCTGTTGTTGGAAGCTGTAGATTTTTGATGTTCATCCTTTCTTTCTTCAGTTTGTTTGTATTTATGTTTGATTTTATTTCAGAAGACAATATCTCATATTCTTTATATTGCAACATATCATAAATCCAGGAATACAGGAAAAGGAGAAGCATTATCTGAAGTCGTTGATGTTAATATGAATTTTCTGTTGATATTTCTGTATATCTTTCAGTTTAAAGACTAGTATTTGTCTGATCTAGGATTCAAACTCTCTAATCTTGCATTAGATAGGAAGCCCACCCTGTAGTAATAAGCCAAGCAGCTGAAGGTCTGGGTAACTTTCATCACAGAAATATGAGCTGAGACACTAGTGAATAAGAAAAAAGCGTTCTGAGTTGAAATCAATTTTGTTGCTTCTACATGTTCTCTTCCACAAAACTCACCAATACACTATTATTTTAGTGGCTGACATGTTGTAAGAGTGTACTTTGAACTTATCAGTCCTCCCTGCTCTCATCCTGTGGCATCCTCCCATATTGATGTTCTTGATCTACTTATTTTCCCAGTATTAACTTTTATATGTGCCTCACTACCTTTGTTAATTGGTCATGGTAGTAGCACAATCTTCACTAGTATGTCTGTCATTTATGGAACAGCACAAGAAAAGAAAGAATTTCCTCTCTAAGAAAAAAATATCGATGAGTAACATACAAGAAGTGCTAAGTTCATTTAAAAAAAAAAACAAAACAATTGAACAAATGTTCAGAAGCCAATGTAAAATCTCTTGGAAGAAAAAATGAACATTGCAAAATATATTATAAAACCGTAATTTTCTTACTATAAATGCATTAATCTCACCTTGTTACTCTAGAATCTTTCTCTGTTGCAGACAGTGATACAAAGTGGTTGATAGCTACAGTTTGAGATATGGACTGACACTTTATTCTGCAGCAGTCATGAGTGAGTTATTCCAATCTGTGCTAGCACAGCTGGAAAATTTACCTTCACATGGCTGGAATTCCATTTCAGTCTGTCATGATACACTACACTGCATTTGCTTCTTCATGAGCTACAGCAGTGGTACAATGTGTTCTCTGAGATTTCTGCCATCACAAATACAGTCACTAAAGCGATCTATTACAGTAAATTGCGATTGAAATTCTTTGATATAAAAAATAAACTATTTTGTATAGAGCCAATTCTCTTGTGGATGGAAAATCTCATGTAATAGCTATGATTTTATTTCATTTTTCTTTTAAGTTTTTATAATCACATTTTGTACGTAATTTATATTGTTTCCAGGCCAGATGTACTTTAAAACACTTTCTTGGTACTTAAGAATGGGTGTGCTACTCTTTTATTTACTTCAGTTCAAGGGAACAAAAAGATGACTAGAACATATTAATAGCTGCAAACAAAACACTCATGTTTTGTTTGATGATATAATATACATAAGCAGGAATTATGTAACAGGTATTATTTTTGACCAAATGGAAAAAAAGAAAAAAGGAAAGAAAACAGAAGTAAAGCATCAGTGAGGCCTGGAGATTAGACCAGGTTCGGAGCCAGTGTGCAAGTTAAGCTTCCAGTACTTACTTCATCTCCCGAATATCAAGCAATTTCATTTAGGCATTACCATTCCTGATGTCCATGGAGAACTGCTACCAAGAACATGAATTCAAGTGGTAGATCTATGTCATTAATATAGAAGTTCAAAAGAGTTATAACTAAAACCATTATCAATACTGGCATTGGTACTCAGGTATCACAAAATATATCTGTAATTTTACCTCTCTGTCCTTGTAATGTTAAGCAGCAGATGTGGTTAATTTGACCCATCGTTTAACCTCGATCTCACTCTCCCAGATTTCTTTACTAGATTTACCTGTGACTGATCTCATGAAACAAGTTATCTATAATAAATCATATGTTTCACAGCAGACCTAAGTGAAACCTACAGATCACATCTTGAGTGTCTTGTCCTCTATGGTCAGGACGAATATATTGCTTACAGTGCTAACTTTGTAGTAAAAGTAGAAGTAGGAAGCATAGAAAAGAGCAGAAGAACTAGGCATTTTTTTTTTTATAGTTAGTAAAACTACCATGACACGTGGAATAATGTGGCTAAAGTTAAGACCTGTCATATCGATTCTTTTACCTCACATCTTTTCTAGATGATTCTTGTTTCTGAAGATGGCAGATTGCATATTAGTCAGAGATATTGCAGACATAACTAATATTTCTTTTATATTTACTATTTTTTTATTTTTGTTTTCATGGGCTGGAGCCATACATTGTGTTTGTTCAGTATGAGCTGGGGTGTGAATGTTAAAATGTTATTTACAGTGTCCTTCCATGTGCATCAGGGAATAAGCTGCACTCTTCTGAGCACAAAGAAATAATTTTTCACTTGCATAAGGGTGTTATGGCAACTCTTCTAGTATTGTCTGTGTTTATAAATGGGAAAGTATATTTTCATGCTGTGGCTAACACGAACACGTTAAATAGCAGAACTATCCTTTGTGTTTTGGACAGCTTAGAAAGCCGAGGATGGTGACCAGCTCTACAGCAGAAAATCTTTTCTTCACTGTTTCTTTCAAAGGTATTTAAAAGTTTTATTTTAAAATTATTCAGTTCAGTGCATTTAAAACAATTTAGTAGTGACTCTCCAGGTTTTGTTTTAATAAAAACTGAAATGCAGTTTTATAATTAAAGCAATATGTATTGAAGTCCAGTGCTACAGAATACAGATTTCTAAGGTTTCATCATGAAGCAACAGAGTAATATTTTTAGTAGACATTCCTGAGGAATATTAAAAGAGGCATCTCAAAATCAAGACACTAAAAATGGGACTTACTTTTTGTAAGAATGAGTGAGTACCTGATATAGAGACTTGCAGTCTGTGTAATTGTGCCCATTACATCCATGGGAAACGAGAACATCTCTACAGAATGAACTACCCTGTGCTTTGTTTTTTGATGATTTCTTTTCTCATTTTAAATCATGGGGTTAGATTTGGTTCTTAATTGTTTTTACATTATCTATGCAGACATCCTATACCTCATGCTTAAGTTGTAAATACCTACAACCTGATGATTGGTTTCAAGTCCTAATTTCTTTGAAAGTCAGTATAATATATGCAGTCTACTTTTCAAAGGATCTGTCCACAAGACAGAAAGAGTATAGAAATTTTACCTTCTGAGGGTACATATCACCCTGTCTTTGTAGATAGCAGGTCAAATTAGAAGACAGTTGCCCTAAATGCTGTTGGTTTGCTAGCTTCCTATCTATTTTTGTCCATACTGCTGGAGAAATGTATATTTCCTTCAAATATGATTATCAGTATATATGTGTGTACCTGTCTACAGAGTACGGAGACTTAAAACCAGCTTGCTGTTTTATGAGGGAAATTTCACACAAAGTGGCAAATCATTTTGTCTAAATTTAAGAACTACATTAACTGTCACAGATAATGTAGTCAAGAAATGACTACACCAGGGACATCCTCGTGGCCAAATGGGAGAAAGATGGATTTGATGGATGGACCACTCACTGGATAAGGAATTGGCTGAATGGCCATACTCAGAGAGTTGCAATCAACAGTTCAATATACAGGTGTAGAACAGTATCAGCGGCATTCCTCAGGGAATGGTACTGGGACTGATGTTATTTAACATCTTAGCAAGTGACATGAACAGTGGGATCAACTGCACACGCAGCAAATTTGCAGATGACATCAAGTTCAGTGGTGCAGTTGACACACTATGGGGAAGGGATGCCATCTATAGTGTCTTGGACAGTTATGAGAGGTGGGCCTATGCCAACCTCATGAAGTTCAACAAGGCCAAGTACAAGGTCTTGCACCTGGGTCAGAGTAATCCCAAGCACACATGCAGGTTGGGCAGACAATGGCTTGTGAGAGGGATTTGGGAATGTTGGCTGATGAAAGATTCAGCATGAGGTGACAGTGTGCACTTGCAATCCAGAAGGCCAACTGTATCCTGGGTTGCATCAAGAGAAGTGTGACCAGTAGGTCAAGGGAGGTGATTCTGCCCCTCTCCTCTGCTCTTGTGAGACTCCACCTGAAGTACTGTGTAAACATCTGGGGCTCCCAAAACAAGTTGTTGAAGCGGGTCCAGAGGGAGGGCCATGAAGGTAATAAGAGGGCTGGAGTACCTTCCCTACAACAACAGGCTGAGAGAGCTGGGGCTCTTCTGCATGCTAAAAAGAAAGTTGTGAGGAGACCTGATAGCAACCTTCCAGTACCTGAAGGGGGCATACAGGAAAGCTGGGGAGGGACTTTTTACTAGGGCATGTGGTGACTGGATGAGGGGAAATGGCTTTAAACTGGAAGAGGGTAGATTTAGAGTAGATATTAGGAAGAATTTCTTTACTGTGAGGACATTGAGATGCTGAAACAGATTGCTCAGCAAGGTTGTGGATGCCCCCTCTTGGGAAACATTCAAGGCCAGTCTGGATGGGACTTTGAGCAATCTGGTCTAGAGGGAGGTGTCCCTGCCTATAGCAGGGGTTGGAACTATATGATCTTAAAGGTCCTTTCCAACCCAAACCATTCTATGATTCCGTGATCTGCCCATTCAAGAGATAATAGTACACCTAATGTCAGCTGGGGCATTTTGGAAGAAGTATTAAACTTTTCAGTTAAGGGAAAGACTTATGCACTGTTTTGATGAGAAATATAGTGTCTGGGAAGAATAAAATTAAGGGAATGTTGAGTAAAAAAAAGCACCTGTTCTTTTTTCTTCTTCTGAGAAATTTTGGTGCAACTACATTTCTTCTTTTAATAAATAATTTTAATATTTATATATGGTGATGAATAACACTGTAGAAGAAATAGGTACTATATTATTATTTTAACAAATTGTATATTCTGGGTTTATTAAATAAAGGAAAATTTATTACAAAGAAATAAAACCAAAATGGAAATATGTAGATAGTTCTGTTTATATGGACAGGTACTGATGGAGGTATGATTTAAAAGAAAGTCATGCATACATACATTTCAGAAAAATTTTGCCCTGACTAGGTCACTTTTATAAAGGCTATTACTGTACTGTACTACAAACAATAGGTTATCTTCTACTGCAAGTGCCGTCAAGTACTGTCATTTTCATACCCTTCACTCAGCTATAAATTCTATGCATCTCTGAGGACACAACCATGCTATACAAACATTTGAGGGAAGGCTCAGAAAGTAGACCAAAAGAAAAAAAAGGATCCGCTTTCCAAAAACGACTGTCAGTTTTGTGAGCTGCTTTGAGGGGTTAATCATTCCATTTTATGTATGTGAAGTGTATGAATACCACTTAGAAGTACTGTTCATCCCTGAATGTATTCAGTTGGCCACTGAACTCAGACCTCTGGATTACTAAGCAACAGAAGTGGGCATGCTGAAAATTCTTCTGCATGAGTTCTCTAAGTCTTCTTGTCTTATTTTCACTATTGTTGAATGAGGAATGCCTGCCTTGAGTTCATTATATGCTTGTACAACAGTTATTTCAGTAATAAAGAGGCTGCTTCCATTGTGGAAAAATCATGGAAGGAAGTGCAAATATTTCCATGACCTTTCCTTCACTTTCACTAAGGTTGTGTGCACAGGATTGCATGTATTTTTCTAAAATTGAGTAAAGAAATAAGAATGATTTAATCTCAATTCCTTCCTTATATAGTTTAAAATTTATTTTAAAATATTTTTATTAAATAGGGAAATGTGTCTGTGTTTTATTTACTCTATCCACTATGTCTACTTTGAAAATAAGAAAAATAGAAACATAAAAGATAATTTGCTTGAACAGTACATTTTAATTGACAACTCTCAAAAAAATTTCAAAGTGTTTCAGAGAAGCCAGTATTTCTCAGTAATATGTATTTGTGATTTTAAATACAAAATTAATATTTTTTATTTCCTAGATAGTTTACATTAAAAATATTTTTCCTGCTCCTCAACAGGGGTCAGACTGATTAGATATGATAGTGCTCAGTATACACTAAAAGGATAGGTGCTGAAGTGGAGATGCTAGAGATCCATAAGGTCAAGTTGTTACCATTTTAAACAAATTCCCACTCAAACCTGCAGCCTGCTTACTTTTATGTTACCTCTTTTCTTTATATGCATTATGTCTCTCTTGTCTTAACTAACATTTTATGAATCCTGTAAGCTGCAGAAAGCAGATGTACACAGGTGTGATGAGATCTCTTCTACCTGTTCCTTTCTCCCATGCTAGAAGAAATTCAAAACCTACTTGTTGGTAAAACACTTTTCTGATATCCATCAAAAAGTTACAGTAGCATTTGAATGTATTATTCACTCAACATATTTGTGTATTATATTACTTTGGGATCATATACAGCTTTCAAAATGCCATCGTTTCACCTGATTGACCCCTATCAATGAGTTGAAATTGTAGGCATTGCTCTGAGAGCTGAAAAACACAATTCATCAGATCACTCCTTTGTTCGGGGAAACCTTCTAAAAAGTTTTAACTAATGCTTTTACAAACATTTTCATTCATTAAAGAGCATGGAATAACATTTATTGTCTTTACTTATAAGTAGCAAAAGCTCTGTGAGAATTCAAAATTATCTCTTTAGGTTACAACTTCTGGTAAAAGTATTTTTCCATACCACATGTTTGATACTAATGATGAGTGATGCAGCAATTCATTTCAAAGACTCTGAATACAAAAACCAAAGAGTTAATAATAATTATAAATCAAAGTAATTTACAATAAAGATTTGACATCAGTATCTTGGCCTAGGACATAGTAACATACAGGTGCAACAAACACTTATTACTTCTTTTAGTGTCTTTGTCTTTTATATATATATATATATATATTTATATATATATCCTGGAAAGATTTCAAAATGAAATAAAAGATGACAGCAAGCATGAGATACTTCAGAGTATGGTGCCATTTTGAAACTGCACCAGAAAGAATTTTTTTTACAACATGTAGTTGTTATTTTCTTTTCTGAGTTCTATATTGAAAAGTCATGTAAATAGCAGTAAATCCTACATGTTTGACTACACTAGCTAATTAGGAAATAATTATGCCATGACATTTTGTCAGACTTGCTGGAGTTCCACTAATGCATATTTCAGAGTTAGTACATACATCATTAAACTATTTCTTATTACTTGTTGCTTTTTGATGGGATTTAGATATTATAATAAATAAATAAATACAGTTGATTTTATGAGATAGAAAATTTCTATATTTAATTCATTTTGAAAAGAGTAGACAGATGAATTACCATGAAACTCTTTGTTTTTATCCTTTTATATCCTTTTTTTTCCCCCCAGAAAACTGTTGAGTAGTTCAAGCTGAGATAATTTTCTATATTTAGCAGCCACCCCCACTTTATGCTGACCATATGAGAAACTGCAGTCTTCTCACTGAGTTGATACCGATTCAAATTAAGCTTGCTACAGCATCTGTAACCTTTCCTGCATAGTTAATAGTACAGTGATGTATTTAATCTTGAATTATCAGCAATTGTCTGACTCTTACACAAACAGAAATTCAGGAACAAAAAGACAAAAGAAAGAATTAAAAAAAACTGTGGCTAAGTGGATCAAAGTAATAATTCAATCTATGGAATTTGAAATTCTGTTACCAGAGCTTTTCTGGCTATCACCCTTCAGATGCTTAGGTTTCGTGTTACTAATTACTCAGGACTGATTTAATAGTTATAAACTTATCGTTACTGCTGTTATATTAGGCAAATACTTAATCTAGAATGGAAACAAAGAAAGCCTAAGGTAATTTTACTAAAAATGAGATAAAAATGTGATTGCACTCACACTATGGCCTGAAAGTGATCCTATTTACTATAGCTGCCATACAGACTATGTATACATACTATTGTCTATTTCATGTACATTAGAGCATCATCCGTAGGAAAGACACTCTGAATGAGAACACACCACTTTCATTTGCTGCAAGACCAGTGACAGCTCTTTGAAAACTGAATCAAAAAAATTCAGTAGGTTTGGCAATATTACTGAATGAATTCAAAACTGTATTTCACACCTATAGTTCATCATGTGTATGATTAGTAGTCCCAAAACTGTACATAATATTCATCTGAGTATTTATTTTTTAGTTAGGGCAGATATATTATTGCTATTTTACTGATTTAATACGTGACAAAAACAAACCAACAAGTATTCTACTTATTATTACATTAAAGGAAGGTAATATTAACTAAAACAAATAAATTTTATGTTGAGTGAGACTGGCAATGTCTAATCACTTTCATTTCAAATTGAAGATACAAAATGCTACTCTGTACTAGATTCACTAGAAATTCAGAGTCAAGGCAATTTTGCTACTTTTTTCTTAGCTAACTTTCAACAGCTGTACTCCATTTTAAACATTGTGCAAAAATATTTCACATATTTAATTGGAAGACAATTTATTTTAAAATTGTGAAGCACTGGAGTAGCTGAGTAATAACTTTTCATCTTTATTTTAATTCTACCACAACATATTATAGAAAGTTTTAAATGAAATATTATTATACATTAAAAAGTAGTTACTTTTTACAGGCCAATCTCTAATTTAACATTAAAAAACATGACTATATGCTGTTACTTGAAATTGCATTCCAAGAAATGGAAGTTTTTATGTTCAGTTTTCCAATAAAATTTTTTCAAAGGTATAAATAGGAACCATAGGAATATGTTCTCATT